>CASCJZ010000123.1:0-21244 GCA_949152475.1 Terebella lapidaria
ATGTTTACGGCATGATACGGCATGATACCCAATTAAGACACACAAAATTTCAATTTGAATCGATTATCCAAAACGAAACTAGGGCCAAAAAGCGTGTTTCACTGACAGATAAACTTTAGTATAGGCGCAGTGGCGGCCGGTTCGTCCGTATACCTATGGGCCTACTAACTCACAATACTAATGGCCTACCCAAGCTCAAGCCTCAAAGTCACGTTGTTGACAAGTGAAAGACCCTGCTTATATCTGTAGATCTACAGATCCCAAAATTTTACGTAATTTTGACACCAGTTTTCAGACCACACATGCGCAAATGGGTCACATCCGGTAACGATTTTGTAAATAAACAAAAACACGTGGCTTCCGCATGGTCACGGTGAGGATACGCTTTGCCAATATCAGTGAGTAATGTATAGTATATGTGTGAATGGACGATGTAAACTTGAAATGTAAGCGATATATTCGTACTGCACTTGAAAAAATGTCATGTGAGAACTGGCACACGAGGTAGTGGTTGACCAATATATTAGGTAATTTCCAACAAACTGTAGCAAAAAACTGAATCTGTCGATCCATAATGAAATGTACATTTTTTGTTAGGCACATTGGTGGGGCATTTGTGGGATTTTATCGCTAAGCCCCAAGTATCGCAGGGAATGCTGTACATCGTTCATCATAAGGTAGGTTTAACATGGGGAGTGAATGTAACTCGAAATTGTGTCTTATGCCCTCAATGCAGAAATTTATTTTCCCCATTTTGTACATTTTTAACATGAATATGATTTAGTTTTCAAGGTACAGTAGTTATTTGATGTCTGAGATGAATAATAAATCATTTTACTGTGATCAGGGTGCTAACTTGGGAATATGATTAAACATATATGAAAAGAGCTATAGTTAGCGATGAAATATTTCATTAGGCAATATAATGTGGGATTTGCCATCTAAAATATATCAGAATTACCTCATGGATTCATTTTATTATAGTTTCATTCAAAATATCACCAAAACAAATCAGAATTTCTCCTTTATTGGATGAAAGCTGCAGTGGCAAGGTGCTGATTTTTCACGCCTCGTTTGAGTATTGGGTGGTGTATTGCAATTAACGACCCTTGATCCTGTCAGTATCCAATCGTCATTGACATTATTTTGTTTCATATTGCTCCATAGATATCAAATTAGCCAAAAATTACGTTTTTGTTGAAATTCAAATAAATTTTGTGAGTGTTTTCATACATGAACAGACTGTAATTGAATTTGCGTTTTTCAATTATTAATCAATCTTACCTTAAATTAATCATACTAAGGTCACTGATCACTGATATATCACTAAATTTAGATGGAATATAATTCAAAAAGGTATTTATAGTCATGTTTACCACCAATCTGTAAATTAGAACATCTAAATATATCCATTGTGGGTGCTTGTGCAGTTCACATGTGCATTTAGTGCATGTGGGAGGGTCAATTTCAAAGTTGTACTGAGAGTTCAGGATAGCTCTGAGAGAGTTACAACTTCACATACAGAGTATCATATACAGGTAGTTTGATAATATGCAGTTGCATTAGAAGATTTTAAAAAGTTGTCCTATTGAAGACCACACATGCGCAAATGGGTCACATCCGGTAACACACGATTTTGTAAATAAACAAAAACACGTGGCTTCCGCATGGTCACGGTGAGGATACGCTTTGCCAATATCAGTGAGTAATGTATAGTATATGTGTGAATGGACGATGTAAACTTGAAATGTAAGCGATATATTCGTACTGCACTTGAAAAAATGTCATGTGAGAACTGGCACACGAGGTAGTGGTTGACCAATATATTAGGTAATTTCCAACAAACTGTAGCAAAAAACTGAATCTGTCGATCCATAATGAAATGTACATTTTTTGTTAGGCACATTGGTGGGGCATTTGTGGGATTTTATCGCTAAGCCCCAAGTATCGCAGGGAATGCTGTACATCGTTCATCATAAGGTAGGTTTAACATGGGGAGTGAATGTAACTCGAAATTGTGTCTTATGCCCTCAATGCAGAAATTTATTTTCCCCATTTTGTACATTTTTAACATGAATATGATTTAGTTTTCAAGGTACAGTAGTTATTTGATGTCTGAGATGAATAATAAATCATTTTACTGTGATCAGGGTGCTAACTTGGGAATATGATTAAACATATATGAAAAGAGCTATAGTTAGCGATGAAATATTTCATTAGGCAATATAATGTGGGATTTGCCATCTAAAATATATCAGAATTACCTCATGGATTCATTTTATTATAGTTTCATTCAAAATATCACCAAAACAAATCAGAATTTCTCCTTTATTGGATGAAAGCTGCAGTGGCAAGGTGCTGATTTTTCACGCCTCGTTTGAGTATTGGGTGGTGTATTGCAATTAACGACCCTTGATCCTGTCAGTATCCAATCGTCATTGACATTATTTTGTTTCATATTGCTCCATAGATATCAAATTAGCCAAAAATTACGTTTTTGTTGAAATTCAAATAAATTTTGTGAGTGTTTTCATACATGAACAGACTGTAATTGAATTTGCGTTTTTCAATTATTAATCAATCTTACCTTAAATTAATCATACTAAGGTCACTGATCACTGATATATCACTAAATTTAGATGGAATATAATTCAAAAAGGTATTTATAGTCATGTTTACCACCAATCTGTAAATTAGAACATCTAAATATATCCATTGTGGGTGCTTGTGCAGTTCACATGTGCATTTAGTGCATGTGGGAGGGTCAATTTCAAAGTTGTACTGAGAGTTCAGGATAGCTCTGAGAGAGTTACAACTTCACATACAGAGTATCATATACAGGTAGTTTGATAATATGCAGTTGCATTAGAAGATTTTAAAAAGTTGTCCTATTGAAGACCACACATGCGCAAATGGGTCACATCCGGTAACACACGATTTTGTAAATAAACAAAAACACGTGGCTTCCGCATGGTCACGGTGAGGATACGCTTTGCCAATATCAGTGAGTAATGTATAGTATATGTGTGAATGGACGATGTAAACTTGAAATGTAAGCGATATATTCGTACTGCACTTGAAAAAATGTCATGTGAGAACTGGCACACGAGGTAGTGGTTGACCAATATATTAGGTAATTTCCAACAAACTGTAGCAAAAAACTGAATCTGTCGATCCATAATGAAATGTACATTTTTTGTTAGGCACATTGGTGGGGCATTTGTGGGATTTTATCGCTAAGCCCCAAGTATCGCAGGGAATGCTGTACATCGTTCATCATAAGGTAGGTTTAACATGGGGAGTGAATGTAACTCGAAATTGTGTCTTATGCCCTCAATGCAGAAATTTATTTTCCCCATTTTGTACATTTTTAACATGAATATGATTTAGTTTTCAAGGTACAGTAGTTATTTGATGTCTGAGATGAATAATAAATCATTTTACTGTGATCAGGGTGCTAACTTGGGAATATGATTAAACATATATGAAAAGAGCTATAGTTAGCGATGAAATATTTCATTAGGCAATATAATGTGGGATTTGCCATCTAAAATATATCAGAATTACCTCATGGATTCATTTTATTATAGTTTCATTCAAAATATCACCAAAACAAATCAGAATTTCTCCTTTATTGGATGAAAGCTGCAGTGGCAAGGTGCTGATTTTTCACGCCTCGTTTGAGTATTGGGTGGTGTATTGCAATTAACGACCCTTGATCCTGTCAGTATCCAATCGTCATTGACATTATTTTGTTTCATATTGCTCCATAGATATCAAATTAGCCAAAAATTACGTTTTTGTTGAAATTCAAATAAATTTTGTGAGTGTTTTCATACATGAACAGACTGTAATTGAATTTGCGTTTTTCAATTATTAATCAATCTTACCTTAAATTAATCATACTAAGGTCACTGATCACTGATATATCACTAAATTTAGATGGAATATAATTCAAAAAGGTATTTATAGTCATGTTTACCACCAATCTGTAAATTAGAACATCTAAATATATCCATTGTGGGTGCTTGTGCAGTTCACATGTGCATTTAGTGCATGTGGGAGGGTCAATTTCAAAGTTGTACTGAGAGTTCAGGATAGCTCTGAGAGAGTTACAACTTCACATACAGAGTATCATATACAGGTAGTTTGATAATATGCAGTTGCATTAGAAGATTTTAAAAAGTTGTCCTATTGAAGACCACACATGCGCAAATGGGTCACATCCGGTAACACACGATTTTGTAAATAAACAAAAACACGTGGCTTCCGCATGGTCACGGTGAGGATACGCTTTGCCAATATCAGTGAGTAATGTATAGTATATGTGTGAATGGACGATGTAAACTTGAAATGTAAGCGATATATTCGTACTGCACTTGAAAAAATGTCATGTGAGAACTGGCACACGAGGTAGTGGTTGACCAATATATTAGGTAATTTCCAACAAACTGTAGCAAAAAACTGAATCTGTCGATCCATAATGAAATGTACATTTTTTGTTAGGCACATTGGTGGGGCATTTGTGGGATTTTATCGCTAAGCCCCAAGTATCGCAGGGAATGCTGTACATCGTTCATCATAAGGTAGGTTTAACATGGGGAGTGAATGTAACTCGAAATTGTGTCTTATGCCCTCAATGCAGAAATTTATTTTCCCCATTTTGTACATTTTTAACATGAATATGATTTAGTTTTCAAGGTACAGTAGTTATTTGATGTCTGAGATGAATAATAAATCATTTTACTGTGATCAGGGTGCTAACTTGGGAATATGATTAAACATATATGAAAAGAGCTATAGTTAGCGATGAAATATTTCATTAGGCAATATAATGTGGGATTTGCCATCTAAAATATATCAGAATTACCTCATGGATTCATTTTATTATAGTTTCATTCAAAATATCACCAAAACAAATCAGAATTTCTCCTTTATTGGATGAAAGCTGCAGTGGCAAGGTGCTGATTTTTCACGCCTCGTTCGAGTATTGGGTGGTGTATTGCAATTAACGACCCTTGATCCTGTCAGTATCCAATCGTCATTGACATTATTTTGTTTCATACTGCTCCATAGATATCAAATTAGCCAAAAATTACGTTTTTGTTGAAATTCAAATAAATTTTGTGAGTGTTTTCATACATGAACAGACTGTAATTGAATTTGCGTTTTTCAATTATTAATCAATCTTACCTTAAATTAATCATACTAAGGTCACTGATCACTGATATATCACTAAATTTAGATGGAATATAATTCAAAAAGGTATTTATAGTCATGTTTACCACCAATCTGTAAATTAGAACATCTAAATATATCCATTGTGGGTGCTTGTGCAGTTCACATGTGCATTTAGTGCATGTGGGAGGGTCAATTTCAAAGTTGTACTGAGAGTTCAGGATAGCTCTGAGAGAGTTACAACTTCACATACAGAGTATCATATACAGGTAGTTTGATAATATGCAGTTGCATTAGAAGATTTTAAAAAGTTGTCCTATTGAAGACCACACATGCGCAAATGGGTCACATCCGGTAACACACGATTTTGTAAATAAACAAAAACACGTGGCTTCCGCATGGTCACGGTGAGGATACGCTTTGCCAATATCAGTGAGTAATGTATAGTATATGTGTGAATGGACGATGTAAACTTGAAATGTAAGCGATATATTCGTACTGCACTTGAAAAAATGTCATGTGAGAACTGGCACACGAGGTAGTGGTTGACCAATATATTAGGTAATTTCCAACAAACTGTAGCAAAAAACTGAATCTGTCGATCCATAATGAAATGTACATTTTTTGTTAGGCACATTGGTGGGGCATTTGTGGGATTTTATCGCTAAGCCCCAAGTATCGCAGGGAATGCTGTACATCGTTCATCATAAGGTAGGTTTAACATGGGGAGTGAATGTAACTCGAAATTGTGTCTTATGCCCTCAATGCAGAAATTTATTTTCCCCATTTTGTACATTTTTAACATGAATATGATTTAGTTTTCAAGGTACAGTAGTTATTTGATGTCTGAGATGAATAATAAATCATTTTACTGTGATCAGGGTGCTAACTTGGGAATATGATTAAACATATATGAAAAGAGCTATAGTTAGCGATGAAATATTTCATTAGGCAATATAATGTGGGATTTGCCATCTAAAATATATCAGAATTACCTCATGGATTCATTTTATTATAGTTTCATTCAAAATATCACCAAAACAAATCAGAATTTCTCCTTTATTGGATGAAAGCTGCAGTGGCAAGGTGCTGATTTTTCACGCCTCGTTTGAGTATTGGGTGGTGTATTGCAATTAACGACCCTTGATCCTGTCAGTATCCAATCGTCATTGACATTATTTTGTTTCATATTGCTCCATAGATATCAAATTAGCCAAAAATTACGTTTTTGTTGAAATTCAAATAAATTTTGTGAGTGTTTTCATACATGAACAGACTGTAATTGAATTTGCGTTTTTCAATTATTAATCAATCTTACCTTAAATTAATCATACTAAGGTCACTGATCACTGATATATCACTAAATTTAGATGGAATATAATTCAAAAAGGTATTTATAGTCATGTTTACCACCAATCTGTAAATTAGAACATCTAAATATATCCATTGTGGGTGCTTGTGCAGTTCACATGTGCATTTAGTGCATGTGGGAGGGTCAATTTCAAAGTTGTACTGAGAGTTCAGGATAGCTCTGAGAGAGTTACAACTTCACATACAGAGTATCATATACAGGTAGTTTGATAATATGCAGTTGCATTAGAAGATTTTAAAAAGTTGTCCTATTGAAGACCACACATGCGCAAATGGGTCACATCCGGTAACACACGATTTTGTAAATAAACAAAAACACGTGGCTTCCGCATGGTCACGGTGAGGATACGCTTTGCCAATATCAGTGAGTAATGTATAGTATATGTGTGAATGGACGATGTAAACTTGAAATGTAAGCGATATATTCGTACTGCACTTGAAAAAATGTCATGTGAGAACTGGCACACGAGGTAGTGGTTGACCAATATATTAGGTAATTTCCAACAAACTGTAGCAAAAAACTGAATCTGTCGATCCATAATGAAATGTACATTTTTTGTTAGGCACATTGGTGGGGCATTTGTGGGATTTTATCGCTAAGCCCCAAGTATCGCAGGGAATGCTGTACATCGTTCATCATAAGGTAGGTTTAACATGGGGAGTGAATGTAACTCGAAATTGTGTCTTATGCCCTCAATGCAGAAATTTATTTTCCCCATTTTGTACATTTTTAACATGAATATGATTTAGTTTTCAAGGTACAGTAGTTATTTGATGTCTGAGATGAATAATAAATCATTTTACTGTGATCAGGGTGCTAACTTGGGAATATGATTAAACATATATGAAAAGAGCTATAGTTAGCGATGAAATATTTCATTAGGCAATATAATGTGGGATTTGCCATCTAAAATATATCAGAATTACCTCATGGATTCATTTTATTATAGTTTCATTCAAAATATCACCAAAACAAATCAGAATTTCTCCTTTATTGGATGAAAGCTGCAGTGGCAAGGTGCTGATTTTTCACGCCTCGTTTGAGTATTGGGTGGTGTATTGCAATTAACGACCCTTGATCCTGTCAGTATCCAATCGTCATTGACATTATTTTGTTTCATATTGCTCCATAGATATCAAATTAGCCAAAAATTACGTTTTTGTTGAAATTCAAATAAATTTTGTGAGTGTTTTCATACATGAACAGACTGTAATTGAATTTGCGTTTTTCAATTATTAATCAATCTTACCTTAAATTAATCATACTAAGGTCACTGATCACTGATATATCACTAAATTTAGATGGAATATAATTCAAAAAGGTATTTATAGTCATGTTTACCACCAATCTGTAAATTAGAACATCTAAATATATCCATTGTGGGTGCTTGTGCAGTTCACATGTGCATTTAGTGCATGTGGGAGGGTCAATTTCAAAGTTGTACTGAGAGTTCAGGATAGCTCTGAGAGAGTTACAACTTCACATACAGAGTATCATATACAGGTAGTTTGATAATATGCAGTTGCATTAGAAGATTTTAAAAAGTTGTCCTATTGAAGACCACACATGCGCAAATGGGTCACATCCGGTAACACACGATTTTGTAAATAAACAAAAACACGTGGCTTCCGCATGGTCACGGTGAGGATACGCTTTGCCAATATCAGTGAGTAATGTATAGTATATGTGTGAATGGACGATGTAAACTTGAAATGTAAGCGATATATTCGTACTGCACTTGAAAAAATGTCATGTGAGAACTGGCACACGAGGTAGTGGTTGACCAATATATTAGGTAATTTCCAACAAACTGTAGCAAAAAACTGAATCTGTCGATCCATAATGAAATGTACATTTTTTGTTAGGCACATTGGTGGGGCATTTGTGGGATTTTATCGCTAAGCCCCAAGTATCGCAGGGAATGCTGTACATCGTTCATCATAAGGTAGGTTTAACATGGGGAGTGAATGTAACTCGAAATTGTGTCTTATGCCCTCAATGCAGAAATTTATTTTCCCCATTTTGTACATTTTTAACATGAATATGATTTAGTTTTCAAGGTACAGTAGTTATTTGATGTCTGAGATGAATAATAAATCATTTTACTGTGATCAGGGTGCTAACTTGGGAATATGATTAAACATATATGAAAAGAGCTATAGTTAGCGATGAAATATTTCATTAGGCAATATAATGTGGGATTTGCCATCTAAAATATATCAGAATTACCTCATGGATTCATTTTATTATAGTTTCATTCAAAATATCACCAAAACAAATCAGAATTTCTCCTTTATTGGATGAAAGCTGCAGTGGCAAGGTGCTGATTTTTCACGCCTCGTTTGAGTATTGGGTGGTGTATTGCAATTAACGACCCTTGATCCTGTCAGTATCCAATCGTCATTGACATTATTTTGTTTCATATTGCTCCATAGATATCAAATTAGCCAAAAATTACGTTTTTGTTGAAATTCAAATAAATTTTGTGAGTGTTTTCATACATGAACAGACTGTAATTGAATTTGCGTTTTTCAATTATTAATCAATCTTACCTTAAATTAATCATACTAAGGTCACTGATCACTGATATATCACTAAATTTAGATGGAATATAATTCAAAAAGGTATTTATAGTCATGTTTACCACCAATCTGTAAATTAGAACATCTAAATATATCCATTGTGGGTGCTTGTGCAGTTCACATGTGCATTTAGTGCATGTGGGAGGGTCAATTTCAAAGTTGTTTCAGGATAACTCTGAGAGAGTTACAACTTCACATACAAAGTATCATATACAGGTAGTTTGATAATATGCAGTTGCATTAGAAGATTTCTAGAAGTTGTCCTATTGAAGACCACACATGCGCAAATGGGTCACATCCGGTAACACACGATTTTGTAAATAAACAAAAACACGTGGCTTCCGCACGGTCACGGTGAGGGTACGCTTCGCCAATATAAGTGAGTAATGTATAGTATATGTGTGAATGGACGATGTGAAACTGAAATGTAAGTGATATATTCGTACTGCACTTGGAAAAATGTCCTGTGAGAACTGGCACCCGAGGTAGTGGTTGACCAATATATTGGGTAATTTCCAACAAACTGTAGCCAAAAACTGAATCTGTCGATCCATAATGAAATGTACATTTTTTGTTAGGCACATTGGTGGGGCATTTGTGGGATTTTATCGCTAAGCCCCAAGTATCGCAGGGAATGCTGTACATCGTTCATCGTAAGGTAGGTTTAACATGGGGAGTGAATGTAACTCGAAATTGTGTCTTATGCCCTCAATGCAGAAATTTATTTTCTCCATTTTGTACATTTTTAACATAAATATGATTTAGTTTTCAAGGTACAGTAGTTATTTGATGTCTGAGATGGATAATAAATCATTTTACTGTGATCAGGGTGCTAACTTGGGAATATGATTAAACATATATGAAAAGAGCTATAATTAGCGATGAAATATTTCATTCGGCAATATAGTGTGGGGTTTGCCATCTAAAATATATCAGAATTACCTCATGGATTAATTTTATTATAGTTTCATTCAAAATATCACCAAAACAAATCAGAATTTCCCCTTTATTGGATGAAAGCTGCAGTGGCAAGGCACTGATTTTTTCACGCCTCGTTTGAGTATTGGGTGGTGTATTGCAATTAACGACCCTTGATCCTGTCAGTATCCAATCGTCATTGACATTATTTTGTTTCATATTGCTCCATAGATATCAAATTAGCCAAAAATTACGTTTTTGTTGAAATTCAAATAAGTTTTGTGAGTGTTTTCATACATGATCAGACTGTAATTGAATTTGCGTTTTTCAATTATTAATCAATCTTACCTTATAACTAATCATACTAAGGTCACTGATCACTGATATATCACTAAATTTAGATGAAATATAATTAAAAAAGGAATTTATAGTCATGTTTACCACCAATCTGTAAATTAGAACTTCTAAATATATCCATTGTGGGTGCTTGTACAGTTCACATGTGCATTTGGTGCATGTGGGAGGGTCAATTTCAAAGTTGTACTGAGAGTTCAGGATAACTCTGAGAGAGTTACAACTTCACATACAAAGTATCATATACAGGTAGTTTGATAATATGCAGTTGCATTAGAAGATTTCTAGAAGTTGTCCTATTGAAGACCACACATGCGCAAATGGGTCACATCCGGTAACACACGATTTTGTAAATAAACAAAAACACGTGGCTTCCGCACGGTCACGGTGAGGGTACGCTTCGCCAATATAAGTGAGTAATGTATAGTATATGTGTGAATGGACGATGTGAAACTGAAATGTAAGTGATATATTCGTACTGCACTTGGAAAAATGTCCTGTGAGAACTGGCACCCGAGGTAGTGGTTGACCAATATATTGGGTAATTTCCAACAAACTGTAGCCAAAAACTGAATCTGTCGATCCATAATGAAATGTACATTTTTTGTTAGGCACATTGGTGGGGCATTTGTGGGATTTTATCGCTAAGCCCCAAGTATCGCAGGGAATGCTGTACATCGTTCATCGTAAGGTAGGTTTAACATGGGGAGTGAATGTAACTCGAAATTGTGTCTTATGCCCTCAATGCAGAAATTTATTTTCTCCATTTTGTACATTTTTAACATAAATATGATTTAGTTTTCAAGGTACAGTAGTTATTTGATGTCTGAGATGGATAATAAATCATTTTACTGTGATCAGGGTGCTAACTTGGGAATATGATTAAACATATATGAAAAGAGCTATAATTAGCGATGAAATATTTCATTCGGCAATATAGTGTGGGGTTTGCCATCTAAAATATATCAGAATTACCTCATGGATTAATTTTATTATAGTTTCATTCAAAATATCACCAAAACAAATCAGAATTTCCCCTTTATTGGATGAAAGCTGCAGTGGCAAGGCACTGATTTTTTCACGCCTCGTTTGAGTATTGGGTGGTGTATTGCAATTAACGACCCTTGATCCTGTCAGTATCCAATCGTCATTGACATTATTTTGTTTCATATTGCTCCATAGATATCAAATTAGCCAAAAATTACGTTTTTGTTGAAATTCAAATAAGTTTTGTGAGTGTTTTCATACATGATCAGACTGTAATTGAATTTGCGTTTTTCAATTATTAATCAATCTTACCTTATAACTAATCATACTAAGGTCACTGATCACTGATATATCACTAAATTTAGATGAAATATAATTAAAAAAGGAATTTATAGTCATGTTTACCACCAATCTGTAAATTAGAACTTCTAAATATATCCATTGTGGGTGCTTGTACAGTTCACATGTGCATTTGGTGCATGTGGGAGGGTCAATTTCAAAGTTGTACTGAGAGTTCAGGATAACTCTGAGAGAGTTACAACTTCACATACAAAGTATCATATACAGGTAGTTTGATAATATGCAGTTGCATTAGAAGATTTCTAGAAGTTGTCCTATTGAAGACCACACATGCGCAAATGGGTCACATCCGGTAACACACGATTTTGTAAATAAACAAAAACACGTGGCTTCCGCACGGTCACGGTGAGGGTACGCTTCGCCAATATAAGTGAGTAATGTATAGTATATGTGTGAATGGACGATGTGAAACTGAAATGTAAGTGATATATTCGTACTGCACTTGGAAAAATGTCCTGTGAGAACTGGCACCCGAGGTAGTGGTTGACCAATATATTGGGTAATTTCCAACAAACTGTAGCCAAAAACTGAATCTGTCGATCCATAATGAAATGTACATTTTTTGTTAGGCACATTGGTGGGGCATTTGTGGGATTTTATCGCTAAGCCCCAAGTATCGCAGGGAATGCTGTACATCGTTCATCGTAAGGTAGGTTTAACATGGGGAGTGAATGTAACTCGAAATTGTGTCTTATGCCCTCAATGCAGAAATTTATTTTCTCCATTTTGTACATTTTTAACATAAATATGATTTAGTTTTCAAGGTACAGTAGTTATTTGATGTCTGAGATGGATAATAAATCATTTTACTGTGATCAGGGTGCTAACTTGGGAATATGATTAAACATATATGAAAAGAGCTATAATTAGCGATGAAATATTTCATTCGGCAATATAGTGTGGGGTTTGCCATCTAAAATATATCAGAATTACCTCATGGATTAATTTTATTATAGTTTCATTCAAAATATCACCAAAACAAATCAGAATTTCCCCTTTATTGGATGAAAGCTGCAGTGGCAAGGCACTGATTTTTTCACGCCTCGTTTGAGTATTGGGTGGTGTATTGCAATTAACGACCCTTGATCCTGTCAGTATCCAATCGTCATTGACATTATTTTGTTTCATATTGCTCCATAGATATCAAATTAGCCAAAAATTACGTTTTTGTTGAAATTCAAATAAGTTTTGTGAGTGTTTTCATACATGATCAGACTGTAATTGAATTTGCGTTTTTCAATTATTAATCAATCTTACCTTATAACTAATCATACTAAGGTCACTGATCACTGATATATCACTAAATTTAGATGAAATATAATTAAAAAAGGAATTTATAGTCATGTTTACCACCAATCTGTAAATTAGAACTTCTAAATATATCCATTGTGGGTGCTTGTACAGTTCACATGTGCATTTGGTGCATGTGGGAGGGTCAATTTCAAAGTTGTACTGAGAGTTCAGGATAACTCTGAGAGAGTTACAACTTCACATACAAAGTATCATATACAGGTAGTTTGATAATATGCAGTTGCATTAGAAGATTTCTAGAAGTTGTCCTATTGAAGACCACACATGCGCAAATGGGTCACATCCGGTAACACACGATTTTGTAAATAAACAAAAACACGTGGCTTCCGCACGGTCACGGTGAGGGTACGCTTCGCCAATATAAGTGAGTAATGTATAGTATATGTGTGAATGGACGATGTGAAACTGAAATGTAAGTGATATATTCGTACTGCACTTGGAAAAATGTCCTGTGAGAACTGGCACCCGAGGTAGTGGTTGACCAATATATTGGGTAATTTCCAACAAACTGTAGCCAAAAACTGAATCTGTCGATCCATAATGAAATGTACATTTTTTGTTAGGCACATTGGTGGGGCATTTGTGGGATTTTATCGCTAAGCCCCAAGTATCGCAGGGAATGCTGTACATCGTTCATCGTAAGGTAGGTTTAACATGGGGAGTGAATGTAACTCGAAATTGTGTCTTATGCCCTCAATGCAGAAATTTATTTTCTCCATTTTGTACATTTTTAACATAAATATGATTTAGTTTTCAAGGTACAGTAGTTATTTGATGTCTGAGATGGATAATAAATCATTTTACTGTGATCAGGGTGCTAACTTGGGAATATGATTAAACATATATGAAAAGAGCTATAATTAGCGATGAAATATTTCATTCGGCAATATAGTGTGGGGTTTGCCATCTAAAATATATCAGAATTACCTCATGGATTAATTTTATTATAGTTTCATTCAAAATATCACCAAAACAAATCAGAATTTCCCCTTTATTGGATGAAAGCTGCAGTGGCAAGGCACTGATTTTTTCACGCCTCGTTTGAGTATTGGGTGGTGTATTGCAATTAACGACCCTTGATCCTGTCAGTATCCAATCGTCATTGACATTATTTTGTTTCATATTGCTCCATAGATATCAAATTAGCCAAAAATTACGTTTTTGTTGAAATTCAAATAAGTTTTGTGAGTGTTTTCATACATGATCAGACTGTAATTGAATTTGCGTTTTTCAATTATTAATCAATCTTACCTTATAACTAATCATACTAAGGTCACTGATCACTGATATATCACTAAATTTAGATGAAATATAATTAAAAAAGGAATTTATAGTCATGTTTACCACCAATCTGTAAATTAGAACTTCTAAATATATCCATTGTGGGTGCTTGTACAGTTCACATGTGCATTTGGTGCATGTGGGAGGGTCAATTTCAAAGTTGTACTGAGAGTTCAGGATAACTCTGAGAGAGTTACAACTTCACATACAAAGTATCATATACAGGTAGTTTGATAATATGCAGTTGCATTAGAAGATTTCTAGAAGTTGTCCTATTGAAGACCACACATGCGCAAATGGGTCACATCCGGTAACACACGATTTTGTAAATAAACAAAAACACGTGGCTTCCGCACGGTCACGGTGAGGGTACGCTTCGCCAATATAAGTGAGTAATGTATAGTATATGTGTGAATGGACGATGTGAAACTGAAATGTAAGTGATATATTCGTACTGCACTTGGAAAAATGTCCTGTGAGAACTGGCACCCGAGGTAGTGGTTGACCAATATATTGGGTAATTTCCAACAAACTGTAGCCAAAAACTGAATCTGTCGATCCATAATGAAATGTACATTTTTTGTTAGGCACATTGGTGGGGCATTTGTGGGATTTTATCGCTAAGCCCCAAGTATCGCAGGGAATGCTGTACATCGTTCATCGTAAGGTAGGTTTAACATGGGGAGTGAATGTAACTCGAAATTGTGTCTTATGCCCTCAATGCAGAAATTTATTTTCTCCATTTTGTACATTTTTAACATAAATATGATTTAGTTTTCAAGGTACAGTAGTTATTTGATGTCTGAGATGGATAATAAATCATTTTACTGTGATCAGGGTGCTAACTTGGGAATATGATTAAACATATATGAAAAGAGCTATAATTAGCGATGAAATATTTCATTCGGCAATATAGTGTGGGGTTTGCCATCTATAATATATCAGAATTACCTCATGGATTAATTTTATTATAGTTTCATTCAAAATATCACCAAAACAAATCAGAATTTCCCCTTTATTGGATGAAAGCTGCAGTGGCAAGGCACTGATTTTTTCACGCCTCGTTTGAGTATTGGGTGGTGTATTGCAATTAACGACCCTTGATCCTGTCAGTATCCAATCGTCATTGACATTATTTTGTTTCATATTGCTCCATAGATATCAAATTAGCCAAAAATTACGTTTTTGTTGAAATTCAAATAAGTTTTGTGAGTGTTTTCATACATGATCAGACTGTAATTGAATTTGCGTTTTTCAATTATTAATCAATCTTACCTTATAACTAATCATACTAAGGTCACTGATCACTGATATATCACTAAATTTAGATGAAATATAATTAAAAAAGGAATTTATAGTCATGTTTACCACCAATCTGTAAATTAGAACTTCTAAATATATCCATTGTGGGTGCTTGTACAGTTCACATGTGCATTTGGTGCATGTGGGAGGGTCAATTTCAAAGTTGTACTGAGAGTTCAGGATAACTCTGAGAGAGTTACAACTTCACATACAAAGTATCATATACAGGTAGTTTGATAATATGCAGTTGCATTAGAAGATTTCTAGAAGTTGTCCTATTGAAGACCACACATGCGCAAATGGGTCACATCCGGTAACACACGATTTTGTAAATAAACAAAAACACGTGGCTTCCGCACGGTCACGGTGAGGGTACGCTTCGCCAATATAAGTGAGTAATGTATAGTATATGTGTGAATGGACGATGTGAAACTGAAATGTAAGTGATATATTCGTACTGCACTTGGAAAAATGTCCTGTGAGAACTGGCACCCGAGGTAGTGGTTGACCAATATATTGGGTAATTTCCAACAAACTGTAGCCAAAAACTGAATCTGTCGATCCATAATGAAATGTACATTTTTTGTTAGGCACATTGGTGGGGCATTTGTGGGATTTTATCGCTAAGCCCCAAGTATCGCAGGGAATGCTGTACATCGTTCATCGTAAGGTAGGTTTAACATGGGGAGTGAATGTAACTCGAAATTGTGTCTTATGCCCTCAATGCAGAAATTTATTTTCTCCATTTTGTACATTTTTAACATAAATATGATTTAGTTTTCAAGGTACAGTAGTTATTTGATGTCTGAGATGGATAATAAATCATTTTACTGTGATCAGGGTGCTAACTTGGGAATATGATTAAACATATATGAAAAGAGCTATAATTAGCGATGAAATATTTCATTCGGCAATATAGTGTGGGGTTTGCCATCTAAAATATATCAGAATTACCTCATGGATTAATTTTATTATAGTTTCATTCAAAATATCACCAAAACAAATCAGAATTTCCCCTTTATTGGATGAAAGCTGCAGTGGCAAGGCACTGATTTTTTCACGCCTCGTTTGAGTATTGGGTGGTGTATTGCAATTAACGACCCTTGATCCTGTCAGTATCCAATCGTCATTGACATTATTTTGTTTCATATTGCTCCATAGATATCAAATTAGCCAAAAATTACGTTTTTGTTGAAATTCAAATAAGTTTTGTGAGTGTTTTCATACATGATCAGACTGTAATTGAATTTGCGTTTTTCAATTATTAATCAATCTTACCTTATAACTAATCATACTAAGGTCACTGATCACTGATATATCACTAAATTTAGATGAAATATAATTAAAAAAGGAATTTATAGTCATGTTTACCACCAATCTGTAAATTAGAACTTCTAAATATATCCATTGTGGGTGCTTGTACAGTTCACATGTGCATTTGGTGCATGTGGGAGGGTCAATTTCAAAGTTGTACTGAGAGTTCAGGATAACTCTGAGAGAGTTACAACTTCACATACAAAGTATCATATACAGGTAGTTTGATAATATGCAGTTGCATTAGAAGATTTCTAGAAGTTGTCCTATTGAAGACCACACATGCGCAAATGGGTCACATCCGGTAACACACGATTTTGTAAATAAACAAAAACACGTGGCTTCCGCACGGTCACGGTGAGGGTACGCTTCGCCAATATAAGTGAGTAATGTATAGTATATGTGTGAATGGACGATGTGAAACTGAAATGTAAGTGATATATTCGTACTGCACTTGGAAAAATGTCCTGTGAGAACTGGCACCCGAGGTAGTGGTTGACCAATATATTGGGTAATTTCCAACAAACTGTAGCCAAAAACTGAATCTGTCGATCCATAATGAAATGTACATTTTTTGTTAGGCACATTGGTGGGGCATTTGTGGGATTTTATCGCTAAGCCCCAAGTATCGCAGGGAATGCTGTACATCGTTCATCGTAAGGTAGGTTTAACATGGGGAGTGAATGTAACTCGAAATTGTGTCTTATGCCCTCAATGCAGAAATTTATTTTCTCCATTTTGTACATTTTTAACATAAATATGATTTAGTTTTCAAGGTACAGTAGTTATTTGATGTCTGAGATGGATAATAAATCATTTTACTGTGATCAGGGTGCTAACTTGGGAATATGATTAAACATATATGAAAAGAGCTATAATTAGCGATGAAATATTTCATTCGGCAATATAGTGTGGGGTTTGCCATCTAAAATATATCAGAATTACCTCATGGATTAATTTTATTATAGTTTCATTCAAAATATCACCAAAACAAATCAGAATTTCCCCTTTATTGGATGAAAGCTGCAGTGGCAAGGCACTGATTTTTTCACGCCTCGTTTGAGTATTGGGTGGTGTATTGCAATTAACGACCCTTGATCCTGTCAGTATCCAATCGTCATTGACATTATTTTGTTTCATATTGCTCCATAGATATCAAATTAGCCAAAAATTACGTTTTTGTTGAAATTCAAATAAGTTTTGTGAGTGTTTTCATACATGATCAGACTGTAATTGAATTTGCGTTTTTCAATTATTAATCAATCTTACCTTATAACTAATCATACTAAGGTCACTGATCACTGATATATCACTAAATTTAGATGAAATATAATTAAAAAAGGAATTTATAGTCATGTTTACCACCAATCTGTAAATTAGAACTTCTAAATATATCCATTGTGGGTGCTTGTACAGTTCACATGTGCATTTGGTGCATGTGGGAGGGTCAATTTCAAAGTTGTACTGAGAGTTCAGGATAACTCTGAGAGAGTTACAACTTCACATACAAAGTATCATATACAGGTAGTTTGATAATATGCAGTTGCATTAGAAGATTTCTAGAAGTTGTCCTATTGAAGACCACACATGCGCAAATGGGTCACATCCGGTAACACACGATTTTGTAAATAAACAAAAACACGTGGCTTCCGCACGGTCACGGTGAGGGTACGCTTCGCCAATATAAGTGAGTAATGTATAGTATATGTGTGAATGGACGATGTGAAACTGAAATGTAAGTGATATATTCGTACTGCACTTGGAAAAATGTCCTGTGAGAACTGGCACCCGAGGTAGTGGTTGACCAATATATTGGGTAATTTCCAACAAACTGTAGCCAAAAACTGAATCTGTCGATCCATAATGAAATGTACATTTTTTGTTAGGCACATTGGTGGGGCATTTGTGGGATTTTATCGCTAAGCCCCAAGTATCGCAGGGAATGCTGTACATCGTTCATCGTAAGGTAGGTTTAACATGGGGAGTGAATGTAACTCGAAATTGTGTCTTATGCCCTCAATGCAGAAATTTATTTTCTCCATTTTGTACATTTTTAACATAAATATGATTTAGTTTTCAAGGTACAGTAGTTATTTGATGTCTGAGATGGATAATAAATCATTTTACTGTGATCAGGGTGCTAACTTGGGAATATGATTAAACATATATGAAAAGAGCTATAATTAGCGATGAAATATTTCATTCGGCAATATAGTGTGGGGTTTGCCATCTAAAATATATCAGAATTACCTCATGGATTAATTTTATTATAGTTTCATTCAAAATATCACCAAAACAAATCAGAATTTCCCCTTTATTGGATGAAAGCTGCAGTGGCAAGGCACTGATTTTTTCACGCCTCGTTTGAGTATTGGGTGGTGTATTGCAATTAACGACCCTTGATCCTGTCAGTATCCAATCGTCATTGACATTATTTTGTTTCATATTGCTCCATAGATATCAAATTAGCCAAAAATTACGTTTTTGTTGAAATTCAAATAAGTTTTGTGAGTGTTTTCATACATGATCAGACTGTAATTGAATTTGCGTTTTTCAATTATTAATCAATCTTACCTTATAACTAATCATACTAAGGTCACTGATCACTGATATATCACTAAATTTAGATGAAATATAATTAAAAAAGGAATTTATAGTCATGTTTACCACCAATCTGTAAATTAGAACTTCTAAATATATCCATTGTGGGTGCTTGTACAGTTCACATGTGCATTTGGTGCATGTGGGAGGGTCAATTTCAAAGTTGTACTGAGAGTTCAGGATAACTCTGAGAGAGTTACAACTTCACATACAAAGTATCATATACAGGTAGTTTGATAATATGCAGTTGCATTAGAAGATTTCTAGAAGTTGTCCTATTGAAGACCACACATGCGCAAATGGGTCACATCCGGTAACACACGATTTTGTAAATAAACAAAAACACGTGGCTTCCGCACGGTCACGGTGAGGGTACGCTTCGCCAATATAAGTGAGTAATGTATAGTATATGTGTGAATGGACGATGTGAAACTGAAATGTAAGTGATATATTCGTACTGCACTTGGAAAAATGTCCTGTGAGAACTGGCACCCGAGGTAGTGGTTGACCAATATATTGGGTAATTTCCAACAAACTGTAGCCAAAAACTGAATCTGTCGATCCATAATGAAATGTACATTTTTTGTTAGGCACATTGGTGGGGCATTTGTGGGATTTTATCGCTAAGCCCCAAGTATCGCAGGGAATGCTGTACATCGTTCATCGTAAGGTAGGTTTAACATGGGGAGTGAATGTAACTCGAAATTGTGTCTTATGCCCGGCAGGGCCGCTCACCGGAGGTCGCGGCGGGCACGGTAACTACTTCAGCATTAACGGTAACCAGGTAACAGCCCACCCGACACTCCCAGGCCTACGGACACCGTTCAGAAACTAGTTCATCCCTACGGTGTTAACTGGCGGGGCCTGGCGAGCCGCGGTCTGCCTCGGGGACGGAACCCCGTACAGTCCGACATGCTGGCCAGAGCCTATGTCACACGTCCCGGGAAGGGAGAGAACTGGCGATCCACAGGGCGTACGCCCCCGAGTCAGCAACTTGTCTCTCCCAGCCCGGGCCTCCCCATGGAAATCGTCCCCAGGGCTCTAGGAGCCCTCTACTCAGAACCAGGGAACACAAAGCTCATGGCGAGCCTCGTGTGCGTCCTAGTCAATGGGTGCGTTTTTTGTGTACGGATCACAAACTTGATCCCGGATCAGGATCAGGTTTCTGATCCGTACGCGAAAAACACTTCTAACCCCAAAATGTGATCTTTTTGTACATGTAATATAGTTGCTTGGTAAAAACATAGTGAATGCAATACAAATCATTTCCAAAATGGAGGGAATAGTGTAACGGCAAATGCTGATAGAAGGTAATAGATCTCTTCGATCTTTATGACGTTTCTGATCCCAGATCCGTACGCTTCTTGTGGGATCAGGTTTTGTGATCCGGGATCAGGTTTGTGATCCGTACACAAAAAACACACCCACTCTCTCTCGGACAATCTCCTCGATCGAGTCGCTTCCAGTGTATATATAATACACCACAAGCTGTAGGGCGCACGCGAGGTCTAATCGATCCATTGTTATAGTTTACTGGAGCGTAAATTACAATGCGTCGCCGTGGCAACGCACGCTCGAACGGAGCGTGTCAAAACAAGGCCAAGTACGAAAAGGCCACATAAATGGCATGTATGTTTACAATCACCAGCCGCGTGCTTAGGGCAAAATCGCCACATAGACAATA
>CASCJZ010000124.1:0-19781 GCA_949152475.1 Terebella lapidaria
CCCCAACCCCAACCCCAACCCCAACCCCAACCCCAACCCCAACCCCAACCCCAACCCCAACCCCAACCCCAACCCCAACCCCTGATTAAAGATTCTAACTGAGATGTTACTATCAGACATATAAATTTATTAATTCATGAATTACAAAAATATTTCGGATGCTAGATCAACAAACAGTTCTTTCTGGATGAAGCTAGAGAGTGATATTGATATAACAAATGAAAGAGTCAAGAGCAAAATTAAAAAAATTTACTATCCATCTAAGTTTCATCGGAATCTTGTATCTGCACCAACTAATCAATTAAACACCAGTGAATCTGTCAATTCCATTCGAGAGAGGACCCGAAGATAAAAAAATCTTTAACTATCAATGAGAGCAAGACTTCAGTATATTAATACTGAGAAAAAAAGAATCCTACAGGCAAGCAAAATCGCTCAACGAAAAGTGACTAAGGTGGATGAAACTAGAAAAAGCAATTGGCAAGACAAACAAAAATTTTAAATGGAAAGGAAAAATTTTACCCACATCTATCATAAAATGGCTACTTCAAAGGTAGAAAAAGTCAAATTAGAAAAAAGTAATGTATCTGTATCTTTGTCAAGGCATCAGCTAGAAACACATGAAAAAGCTGAAAGTGTGAGAAAAACTACTACCGAGAATGAACGTAAGATTTAGTTGGGAAAAAAGAAGAGATTTAGGCAGAATCAACAAAAGGCACTCAAAGGAAAAACAGAAGAGGAGGACAAACGCAAAAAATTTAAATAGTATGAAACTAGAAAAATTATTATTGGTAAGAACAATAAGCAGGAATTGAAGAATCGCTAGTCACAACAATGTTCCAATTTCATAGTATCTGTTCTTAATATTTAGAAACAAAATAATTAGCTTTATTCCCGAGTGAAAATGCAAACCTAAAAAATTCAAAGATAAAGAGACAAAGCTGAAAAATAATTGGAAGAATACAAGTCGTTCTTAGGAATAAAGACCTTTACAAGGACCGAAAAAGTGAGAGATTAATCAAGAAGTTTCTACTTGACTAACTATTGATATTATTTTAGTAATCTTGCATCATGTGAAATCTTTTTCAATGAGCTCCTTTAAGGCAGCAATTTTTTTATGTGCTTCAACCAATTTTTTAGTTATTTTGTCTATTCTTTCCTGTATTTTTGGAATCTTCTGCATTTTCTCTTGAATGATGAGTGATTTGCCGAAACTTGCAGAACTGGATTCTTGGAGATTTTCAATTTCCCCATAGCAATGTTAGAGCTGTTGATTAAGCTGTTTTTGAGTTTCTAACAGGTAGGATTAATTTAGGTGGATATTCTTCAGGAATACTTAAATGCACTACTTTAGGTTAGACTCCATTTGATGTAGTGATAATTTTGTTATAATTAACTGTGTAAACCAATGAGAAAGGTCAAATATGGTAGTAATAATATTTATTAATCAAGATAGATCTAAACCCAAAACTCAAGATCCCATTGAAACCCTCAAGGAAGCTGAAGACGATGTCTGTGGTGCAGTTTTAGATACTCTTAATCCTGACTATCTTAATTATATATCAGATTTGGTAAAAATCTCTCAGACTCCCCCCAAATCCAAAAAAAATTACCAGAAGATATAAAAAAGTTACAGAGAACCATAATTTTTTAATAAAAAAATTACCGAAGACCCAAAATTACATTTGAGTTCAGAAATCAACAGAGACGTTAAAAATTAAACAATAAAAATAAAAGGAAAGGAGAGTTAGCCTATAATTTCAGAGTGGAAAGCCTATACTAAAAGTTGTAAAGAAACCCAGCTTAAGTCCAAGCACCAACAAAAAAAAACAGCCTAAAAAGCATATAACAAACGAGAATAAAATCCCTTATCGGAATCTATTTTTATCAAGAATAATGATAATGAAGGGTATAAACCAAAATTCATAGAATCAATTGACGACTACTTACTTTAACTCCAAAGTACAAGAAATTATAGACAGCCAAACTTTGAGCACAGCTTAGAGAGGGAAGAAGTTTTCATTGAGAATAAGAAACTCAAGAAAAAAATCAAAATTTATGAAGAAAAAACAGCAGATTTACAGGAGTCTATCGCAGAACATTTGAAGTAATGGATTTTTTATGAAGTTAGTCATTGTAAAAAAAAGGACAAATCGAATCGAACGAAAATAAATGATTTAATTAAGGCTTTAGCTCAAGCTATTACCAAAATCAATGATCAAAAAGAACAAATACAAACTATGGCACAGATTCTTAAGAGTTTTGGAAAGCGGGTACAACAGTACCATGAGTATGAAGTATGAAGCATTTGATTTAGGAAAAGTTAAGCGATGAATTTGAGGATTAAATCAATGAGTCACTCACAAAAGCCATGAAACCAGGTAGAGCTAAGTCTGAATATAAGGTTAAATATAAAAGGAATCTTAACTCAACCTTAAAAAGGCTTGAAGAAGATAATTTTATAGATTGGTGAGTGATCTTGTTACTTTGTATTTCTGTCATTATTGATGAGTCAATTGAGACAATTAAATTGTATATACTGTACTAAACTAATGATTAGAATAACTATGAGAAGATTCTGGTGCTCAAGGATAAAAACTTTTGAGAAGCTATTAGCTATGAATCAATACTTGTCAGAAAAAGAATTTCCTATGACACTGGTGTACTTCACAGCTAAATGGAACCCTAATTGTATCCTGGCAGACTAGCAAATTAAAGGTCTAAATCAAGGCAATAACAGCCTGGAAATAGTGAAGATTAATTCAGACATTGCACCTAAAATAGCTGCTTATTATGGTGTTAAAGCATAGCCATAATTTGTGTTTTGTCTTTGGGGTGACGAAGTTATTAGGCAAACTGGCGTAAACTATGATGGCCTTTTGAAAAAGTTAAGGAAAATGAATGAGATGTATTATAGCCATGATGGATAGCAGTCAAAGTGGAATCCATACGGGACTACATTCCAGCAGTTCTATCAAGTAAGGCTCAAAAACCTTTATAAAAGGTGATTTTTTGTATTCTAATTCTATGAATCTGGGAATAATGTTTCCTTCAGTTCAAAGTTCCTCATGTTCCTGAATCATTTATGAGCAATAAATTGAATATTATTTGTTCGATGAGGTAAATTAAATTCATAAATAATATCTAACTAAATATAAGTTAAATATTGGCGTTCTGATGAACTCTTTAATATTCATACACAACCTTCCAACTAAATACCATCATTTAAATAGTGACCATATAAATGCATCCCTACTGTCCATGTGACTATTGTCCATTTAGAAGGGAAGGAAACTCTGTTCCTATCAACCATTATGAATTCAACTTGCCAAGTGCCTCATTTGCAAACTATCCGCTCATGGGGATTCCTCCTTAAGTTCAATAGTTCTACCGGCTAATATATCACAGTCATCAGTTGATGCCATGAAATTCCCTATCTTTCCATTAAACTGCCAGAGGTATAATGGAATGAATCATTAGAATTGTTCAGCCTAATTACCTCCCACAGATTTGAACTCAAATGTAGTAAAATAGGACAACAGATAAAATTAAATAATGCCAGAAATAGTTGAGAAAAGCAATAGACCTGAAGTAATTGATCTTATTGGCCTTGAAGATAAAATTGAGTCAACTCCTTACAATGCAACTCAAATTGAAAGGCAGAACTTAAGATTACTATCTGATCAAAATAAACTATATTAGAAATTATATTCCCTTCAAAAATAAATCTAAGAAAAAGAAACCCAGAAGTAGCTGCTTGATAAAAAGGATCATGCTAAAAAAGAAAAAAAAATAAGAAAAAATCTGAAGTCAAGAAAGACCAACAGCAACGCTTAAGTAGGGTTCACTAGTTCAATAAGTTTTATGAGGAAGTATGGTTGAGGAAATCCCAATGCCATCAAATTTCGTTATTCAAACACTCTTCCATAATCATTGAGAACTAACTTTTTTGGTATGAGTAATTTTATTCAGATGGAACTCAAAAAAAGTAGATGAGCAAATTCCCAGAAAAAACAGCTAGAAATCAATCATTGTCCTAAAATTGATGAAAACCTACATCATTTAGTCTTAAAATATCAGATATTATTTAATATTTTAGGCAGTATTGCTTTCAGAATTCTTTCTCACTTATTATTTTTCCCAGAGTTATGAACTTTTAGATTTCTGGGCAGTTTTTATAAAGTAATAATTGTTTGAGGAAACCTATTATGAAGCAAGAAAACAAAGAATTATAGGAATCTTTAGAAGATTTCAAGCAACTGCAAAAAAGTCAAATGCTCCCACCCAAAATGGAACTTAAACTTGAATTTTTAGCTACTGCTATCCTGAATCATGACATAAATTATCAGAAGTTTGAAGAGTTACCCCCTTATGAAAGGAATTCCTTAATACAAATCAGCAAGGAAGGCCAGTGCGAGTTATTCTGCAACATTGTCAATTGCCTCTGTGGAAAGGAAATCATTACATATTTTAGAGACTAAAAAGCATATTTAAGGAAGAAATAAATCTTATCTATGTGGTCAGAATGTTATATCACTTGTGATACTAACAGACTTCTTATTAGAAAAAAGCCCAAAGGAACAGCCAAGTATGAATTTATGTTCAACAAGCTCAAAGTTTCCAAATAATTTCAAGAGTATAAGAAAAAGTCAGTATTAGGCATTATCTATGAAAATGAGAAGTATTTGATTGGCTTCGAAACCAAAAGTGCCTGTCAAAGGGTTCTTAGCATTCTCAGACAAATTAAGAAGGACAAAAAGGCCAAAAAAAATTCATCTAAACTCTAGAACGAATAAAAGTAACAGATATAAGAAGAATCAAGAGTGAGTCTTCCGGAAATTATAAATGATGAAGATGACTACATTGAGGATAGTGAGGATATGTATGTACTCATTGAAGAAATCAATAAATTATCCTTTACAGATAATTAAAACTATGTGATTCAGGAAAACTATGATGGTGGGCGAATCCTAGTTCATCGGCATGATAAAAGCAAATTGAAGGCCACTATATTGTTCCCTTATGAAGACCATTCCTTTATCCTTGATTCTTATATCAGAATGAATGAATGGAATTCGGATATTTAGGAGTTTCAAATTCGATCAAGGCTAGGCAAAAATTCATATAGTGTTTATCTTAGGTTCAAGAAATATGGTTTCATGAGTTACCCACGAGATACCTTAGCAGTAGTGGCAGGTTTCAAACTCAGAAACAAATACTATATTGTGATTCAAAGTGTGAAAGAAGATAATGAAACTACTAGCAGTTATGTGAAAGCTGATTTTAAGCAAGTAGTAGAGTTGTGCTTTAGTGAATAGACTCAAAAATATGCACTCATGACTGTTATGATGTAGTTAGACTTTAGAGGTTACTATACAGAAGAGGATAGCAAAAATGCTGGATTGTTTATATTAAATAGTCTTAAGCACTTACCTAAATATTTCCTTGCTCAAGAGATTATTAAAAGAAAGAATTTATTGTTTAGGTTTGAGGAAAAGCGGAAAAGGAAACCATCCATTCTTGAAGATGAAATCAGTGACGTATTTGAGCTAAAGATTGAGAGTAATAAGCCCCAGGAAGAAGTTAAATAATTATCATCATTCATATCAGAGCAACAAAAACCGTGCAGTAAACCATAGCTGGTTTTAATAACATCATATATTATCTAGTCTTATTCTATTCTGGATGACCCAGTTCATATTGATGAGAGACTTATTAAGGCTATTCAGGATGAGTATCTTCATGAAAGTTACTATTTGAGCCACTGCTTTGATCTGGAGGAACATGTTGATCCGACTAAACTCCTGCATTCAGTTGAAGAAGTTAACCACTATTTTTTCCAAAATAAAAATTGGATTATTAATGAAGAAGGAGAATTAGTGTTTATTAATTAAAAAATGCTATCGGAACATAAAGGAGTCATTAAATACATCCTTAAACAACTGCCAGCTCATATTCTCTCAGGAAAATCCCTTATTAATATGCCACTTCCAGTGGAAATCTTTGAAGCACGTTCTATGCTATAAAGATATGCCCAGTCCTATGGATATATGCCTTCTTTCCTCGTCAAAGCTGCTCAAACTACTGATTTAGTTGAGCAAATGAAGTTAGTTAGTCTTTTCGTTATTGGAAAGATGAATTTAATCATTGGAGTGTGTAAGCCATTTAATCCTATTCTTGGTGAGACCCTACAAGTGAGAGTAGGTGGAATACCTGTATTTCTATAGCAGACTTCACATCACCCACCAATTAGTTCAGTCTTTATAAAGACTAAAGACTTTGAAATTTATGGTAACTATTAAAGCAATATTAATATTGGGATGAATTCTTGTCATGGTACAGACTCCAATTTGTTACATATAAACATCTTTAACACAAACTCATCATATTTGGTAAAGAAATGCTAGATGGAAATGAGTGGATTGAACATTGGGGAGAGGAAATATAAATATTATGATAGAATATTTATTCTAGAGACAAATCACAATTTGGTAAGTGAATGTTCCCTAGGGAAAGACAAAAAGGTACTCTATCCTGCCAAACATAAAGTAAAATCATGTGAAATTATGGGAGGAATTTATGAAGTCAAGAAAGACTTCATTGAAAAGTTCAAAAATAACTATAAGAAGACAAGGTCAGAAGGAATCAAAGAATAAAATGTAGTCAAGTAGCATTCACGCATTCAGGGAAAATGGGCATAAGATATTTACTATGATGAAACTCTCTATAAATCAATGAATTATCCAATTCCTAATCGGATAGAACTTGAGAAGTACATACTCCCTTCTGATAGTAATTGGCGAATTGATGTAATAGCTAAGAGAAGAGGTGATATGAAAATGGCTCAGGAAGAAAAGGAAGTGCTAGAGAATATTCAAAGGGGAGATAGGAAATTAAGAGCTATTAAACGGAAAAAGTGATGATTTTTAGTGCAAAATTTATTTATTAATAACATATATGACTTCGAACTCTGCAAAATCAAATCTAACAATGTTGTGAATTTTATGTTTTATGGGTATTAATCGATCTGTTGAATGAATTGACAAACTCTTCAGTTTTTTCATGATTTCTGTTGAGCTGTTCAAGTGTTTCCAGCTAGGATTCATCTCTGTATAATTAAATTTAGCAATTTTTTCTTTGATGATCTATGGTTTAATTCAAGAATTCAGTCATTCTCCTTAGTCTCACAGTATTCTTCACTTTCTTAAATTCTTCATAGACTGAACTTTGCTGAAAACCATTCCAGTAGAAAATAAACAAATATGAAAACTAAGAAAAGTATGAATAATATCAAAAACTATGGTCATTAGACTAAGATAATATCATCATATATCATATATTGTTTTACAGAGTTGTTGGGGTGGTGCAGCGTAGAAAATCTTCCAAAAGTGGGTCAGAATCATCAACCGTAGAGAGAAGCTTGATGATGTTTAAGAGAGAATATTTGTTGGGTGTTCCCTTTGCTGCAACATCTCTTAAAGGTTTGAGTTCCTTGAGGAGTTCTCTCAGGGTTGGTTTAGGTAGTTTTGGAACAATATACTTGAGGATTAAAAGGTCATTGTAGAGGGGCATCTGATTTTCTTGGGATAAGTTGTGCTTGATGGTTTCAATGTGGTTGATGGCTCTGTTTCTGAGGATTTGCTGCTAATTCATATAGTTATCAAAATATTATCAAATTCAGAATTTTAATTTAGCATTAACTATAAAAGATTGCTAGAGGCTGCAGCTCTGAAATAGTCAATGCTAGCTGAGAATAAAATGGAATTAAGAACCTAAACAATCTACAAATTCAACTATAATTTTCACTATATCAAATATAGCTCAATAAGAAGAACTTGATATTGTTGGTAATCAGATGTCTTTAGCAATTCCATTAATGAAGGTAGTTTTCTGGACCTAATCACTTGTTTTTGCATCATAGAGGGCTCCAATACCATGAAAATTATTTTGGGCAAACTGTCCACTATACCAATAGACATTTGATCTCCATAGCTTGCCAAAACCACTCTTTAAACCATTGCTGAACTCTCCAATGTAAACTTCAGCAATATTAAACTCATCTAATCTATCAAAGTCATTTTCAACCATTTGCAGTGCGAACTCTCTTAAGTCTTTTATCTTCTACCCATGCTTAAGTGGCTCTCCCATACACAAGATTCCTGTACCTTGATACCTTCCAGCAGCAAAAAACCCTGAGTACCATTATTAATTGGTTCTAAAATTTCCCCATCCATCATATTTCCCTGCTCTATATTATCCTTCATAAGTTGGACTTCTACCCCATCCATCATACAAGTCATCCTTAAACTATCCTTCATAAATTATTTTTCCAGTTGAATCATAGTGAATTCCAAATCCATTTCGTTTTGAATTCTTATATTGTCCCTAGAAAACCAGCTGTTTAGTAGTAGTTGATGTAACCTTAGCAAATCCCTCCACTCTATCTTTTTCTAAAACTTAATCAGCCTCCCAGCAGAATTAGAATCCTTGGTATTCTAAGTATCCATTTTTCAACTGATTTTGGAGATTTTGATGTATTTGAGCTCTATTGGGCTAGGACTAAGAATAAGCTGAGTTTTTGGAACGCTAAATTAGGGCTTCCATTGGTGCTTATTGCTATGGTTCAGGCTATTATCTTTATTTTGTTTATAAGTTTTTTCGCCCTGAAAACTCAGGAGCATAATCTGATTTGTTCCGAGATAGCTTATCACACCAGGTCCCTGCATTTCCCATAATTGAACTCTAATTATAATACATATGGAAATATATTTTTTGATCATGTACCCCTCATCAGTAATTCTCTCAGTATATGATGATATTTGTTGAATACCAACAACTAAAAGTTCAATTATTTTAAATGGAATTTCGAATTGAGAATTGCAATGGAATCATACTTATTGATGAAGTTATTTTACTCTGAGAACCTAATAATTTAGTACTAAGAAACTATAATCAATTCTGCACACCCAGAGTTGATAGGATGTGATGATATTATGCTATAAATATTTACAATTTATGATATAAAACGACTACTTCTTTATTCGTTTCAGAACAACCAAATACTACTACTATTTCAGTCTCATCCAGCTCTGCCTGGCTTTGGGTCTGTTACTGTTTTTCCTGCTTGGATAGAGTGGGTTCCTCTTATAAATCATTGTCCTGACTCTTCTCTCAATAGATTTGTAAGTTATTTAAATTAAGACAGACTAGTTAGGTATTTCTCCGAACCAGATTTCTTTACTAAGGCCATCAACCTGATTGATACTGCTATAACTGGCCTCTTATGGTTGTTTGTCATGGTATAGCTCATAATTCCAACATTTTCCATGACTTCAGATTAAATATCCTCAGTAATCCTCATCTTTAGGTATGGAATACAATTCTATCGGGTTGCGACATTAATAAGGCAAGCTAAACATTCTCAAAATATTAAAGCACTTCCCTAAATCAATTTTGACATCAATAATGCTATGATGGATGATACTATCTTCAAAATGCCATGAAAGGACCTTTAACTAATTCAATCTATGATCAATTATTAAAAATTTTTTTTCAAACTTTGATAATCATTAAATATCTCCTTTATCAGTTTCAAAGTTAGCTCTTAATTAAGACAGAAACTTCTAGTTATCTTCAGGCCCTTCATCTTCACCAGAACTGGATTCTTCCTTGGGATTTTCCTCCTAAAGGAAAAGAACTGGGGGTTAATATTATCCCTTTTAGGTGTTTTTATAGGTAGGGAGTTAGTTGAGCCTTGGTTGTTATTTCTGTTATGGTTTGATTTCCAGTGATTATTATTATTGGTTTTTGAGTTTGTTTTTTTCTGCAGAGAGTCTCTATGAGTGCTGAGCATATAATACTTGGATTTATTGTTTTTGTTTTTGGTTTTCAGCGGTAATGAGCTTGGCATGTATAATCATTTTATCTTTGTTTTCTTGTTCAATGATGTTTTTCTGGATAGATACAAGGGTACTTTTTTCTTGATTTGATTATGAAGTGATTATATTTTTTTGGTTAATTGATCATTCTCTTCTAAGTGCTATATTGGGGATGCTACTACTTTGTTGAGATTGAGATTAATGGTTCCTAAGTCTTCTGACATCTGCTTCAATTGTGATTCCACTTTTTAGAGTTCACTTTGATTATCCATTTAATAACCATTATTAGCCAAAATTAATACAATCATACATTAATCACCAACTTACCAATGTCCATCTGCTCAATCTTCTTCTTAATTACAGATCTATCATAGGACCTTACAAATGCTTCTTTTTTGTTATCAGTCTTTGACTAAGTTGATATAAACTTCACAGCTGCTTCATTTTCATTAGAAATTAGGTCAATAGGACAACTTCCACTCTGCTTCATTAAGATCTTAGGAGTATATACTCTATCATCAGTATCAATGAAATAAGGATGCTTTAAGGCCTCAGCTGCAGATATACGTAACTAAGGCTCTTTTTGAAGCATTTTTCTCATCAAATCAGCTTCTACATCTCTTAAAACAATTACATTTGCTGCTTATCTTATCAAAATCAGGACCACTGAGCACTAAATCACATTCTCGGTTCATGGAAATAATTTATTGTCCAGTTCTCCCCATAAACAAGTGTCGATTAAAGGTTATATAGTAGAAAATACACCCAGCACTGAAGACATCACTAATAGGATGTGATTTGGTGGACATATCCTTAATGTTGATAATTTAGGGTGCAACATATCCAGGTGTACCACAACGGACAAACAAGTATCGGGGCTCATCAGCAATAGTAGCCAGCCCAAAATCAATAATAATTGGTTCTTTGCTAATTATGATATTTTCTGGTTTTAAGTCCCTATGGATCACATTCTTTCTAGCCATTTCAGACAAGCCCCTTAGTAACCCTTTCATTATAAACCTCCTCTAGTTTTCAGTGTATTTCAGAAAGCTATTCAATTTACCACAAATGGGATTACCCTCAATATACTCTAATGCAAAATAGATCGAATTTTCAGATTCATAAACACCTTCTAGTTTCATGAGATTTGGGTGATTGAACATTCGAGTAATTTTGACTTCATTGATGATAGCATCTTTACCATTGTCTTGTGAGTAGGCAGCTTCCTTGCCGAAAGCTTTAATTGCCGTTTTTTTTTGATCTCTAAGCTGGGTGCCTAAATATACTGTTGCAAAATTTCCTTTTCCAAGTCTTTTTAGGCTTTAAAGAGTTCATGAAAGTTGAACTGATTCATGACTTTCCTAAGTTCAGTTTACCATTTGTCTAAGTCTCGATTGTTATCACTATAAAATTATTTAGAATAAGTCCCATCACTTATAAATTTGACTCCATAAGCTTTCCCAAGAGTTTTTTCTTAAGTATTAGTTTTTTGCCTGAGTATTTGAAATTTGTTGTCAAAGGTGATGATGAAGCCTTTCCTTTGTTGTCGACTTTCGGGGTAGTGATAAAAAACATACTTAGATGTTAATACTAGCATCACTGACTCCGATAGATTTTACTGGAGATAGAACATGGAACTAAGAAGAGTTCCTCCACCAACAATCTAGCAATCATCATCAAAAAGGTTCCTTTTTTTATCCAAAATTCATTCACTGCCTGATTGGAATGAATAAAGTAAAATAATATATTTTAAATTGTGAACTGTCCATATATTTATTGAAACTTCCTCTTTTTGCCCCCTTTTTTTAATAAAGTTCGATCTTTCAATAGTTTATCATTTTTCTCCTATTATTATGAGCAAGAGTCAAATTAAAATTAAAGTATTAAGAAGTCAATCAATCTATCGCTTGATGGAAAATGTTTTACAGGGGAAGCATGCATATTTTCGGGTAGTAAATTGCCTTGGAATTATTTCTTCTTTATCTTTTAATTCCACTAAGTGATACTAACTTATTTAAATAAACCTTAAGCTTCATTTTCTACATTATGCTGATTCATACTGGAGTTTTCTCAATGAATAAAGGCCGAGTTTTTAGAAAGCAGCTCTTCGCTAGTTATTCAATATGCTGGTTGGATTATCCAGGAAGCGGGTGCAAAGTACTATTAAGCATACTTTACTCTCCTCTCTCTGCTTGAGATTGCGGCTGATTTGTTGTTAATTATTTTCTTAAAAAGGAGATTTGAAGAATTCTTCGCTTGACCAAATCGATAGGCATGATTGTCAAGTTTTTGTTCCAAGGCAGGAATGGGTTTAGAAGGCTGAAGAGATGGTAAACTAAAGTTCCTTGAGATTAATGCTGATTTTGTGATTAATCGAGCATTAAATAGAAGCTGATGAATTATAATTTTAGTTTAACGTTTGCTAGATTAAACTACCTGAACAAATAAGCAGATATATACAATCAAATGATTTACAATCTATTTAATTTATAACTGAAATATTTTAAATGAATCTGCTAAGAACCCAAAATTTCAGTAATCCATCCTATTATATGCTTAGAAAATTAATAGACATGCTTCCCACATTGCCCTCAAAGAAGGTTACAGATGGCAAAAATATGGAAACCATCATTAACTAATAAAAAATCCTCCAGAAAACACACTTTCTGGTTCAAAAAAATAGTGACTCCCAGATGGAGTAGAAAATGTGCATCCTAATAAGCATCGAGCAACATCAAGAGCACTACGTACTCAATCTACCAAAGTCAAGAGTACAACAGAGGACTCTCAGGATAAAAAGCATCAAAAAATAAAATTTTCAAGAAGAAAATTCTAAGTTTAACATAAATTTTTAAAGCATCAAAAGGAAGTCATCTAAGAGTTTGATGAGTTAATGAGAGAAAAAAAATCCTAAAATAGTGTATTTTGAGAAATTTCTTGAATGATTTTAATAAGTATCTTGAAGAAAGTAGAAACTATTGATCTTTTAAAAATGCTTGCCCTCCTTAGGAGCTATAATTCACCAGCATTTGCTCTACCAATACAAGATATTTCAACAACTCCTGAGTTAGTGCTTTCTATTGAAGGAAAGGAAAAATTATCACTCAAATCATGAGTAGTAAATCTATCTTAACTTAGATTAGAAAAAATTATTAGGAAAAATCAAAAGCTATACAGTTAGTATCATCTTCTCCTCCAGGAAAACTAATCCTTAAATCCAGTCCTCTACTGGAAAAAACAGAAAATAGATAAATACTAAAAATGAACAATTTCAGGACTCATTACAATATCAACGGATAATAGTAGAAAAGTTAGAGTTTCCTCAGGGAAAAGAAATTCAATCAAAGTTAGTGTAAAATTTCTGCGAAAAGGTTTGGAATGAAAGTTTTCCACTGCTAAAAACGAAAGAAAGTTCAAATTTGTTTTCAATGATATTGAATGAGAATATCTTATCTCTAGCACTTAAGGATAGCTTATCTCTTGGGATTTTAAGAGAGCTTATTGACAAAAAACTCAGAACAGAAAGTCTTATGTAACGTTCCATTTCTGATATTACAAGTACCAATATACTCATTTAGACTATGAATTCAAGTTTGAAATACTTATTAAGATTAACCAACTCTTTCAAAGGAATGAAAGCCCAATAAGTGTTGCCAAATTAATAAGTATTCTTGACCATATGACATTCTTTTCTAAGGAAAAGAGCCAATTCTATAAGCAACCTATTCTTGAATCCATTACTTTTCCAAAATTAAATCAACAGAGTGCAAATATCTGTCTGCCTCTTTTTTGGATCGAATAAAGGCACTGGACTTAATTGATGAGAATAGACATCAACAAAAATATTTTAGGAGATATCAACAACTTACCTTCATCAAGGAATAATAAGAGATTAGTTAATTGCCTCAACCTGTTGGAATTCAGACAATCTAATGACAAAAATCTGTATAGCATCAATTAGTTACTAAATTTTAAGTTTAATTAGTGCAAAAAGGGTGCTGATTTCCCATACTGAAGTAATTCTATGCTTATATTACTATTTTGAGGAACAAGTGAAGATTGTCCTTCAATAGCTGGAATACACTTTTAAAACCAAAATCATCACCATTGAATGCGCATTAAGAGACTATTTTAATTAAAAACCTTAATCCTATTTATTCCAGCCTTTTGAGTGACTAATCACGCAGTTGTTCAAAAATTGATACATTATTATGAGCATCTAGAGGAATTTTAATCACTAAACTAATGGATTATTACTTGAGAAACACCGACTGATAAGAACTCTTCTAGAAAGTTTGTTCAAAGACGATATCATGAATTTGTTGAAATAGCAGGCTTGGAGTTAATGATCTTTTTCCTAATTGATTTATATATTAATGTAAGCAGAAAAAAATATAGTAAATTCATTTCACTATTTTAGTTTCCATTGCATTTGATAGCCTTTTCAGTTGGGAAGGAAGTCATGATTGAAATCAAAAATGGAGAAACTTACAATGGTACCCTCAATGCCATTGATAAATACATGAATGTACAATTGATCAATGGGGTTTTGCACCAGTAAAAGTGGTGATAAGTTTTATTCAATCAAGTAAATCAAAAATCAAGGGCAATAGCATCAGGTACTTTAAACTACAAGACTAAATGCTCAACTAACTGCAAAAAAACCAAGTATCAGCCTCCAGAAAAGTTCAAAAACCAATGCTAAAAATGCTAAAAAAAGCTCAAAAAATAACATTTAAATGATGCATGTAAAAGATATAGGCGTGGATAAAAACCTTCATTAAGCAGTGTTATTGTAAAATTACTTATGGTGTCTCTTTGATATTAATCATGTTTTGCGTTCTAATTCAAAGCTAGTTTCCTCCAGCATGCTTTAAATACTTAAATTGGGATCAATCCAAAAAATCTTATGAAAATTGTCCTTTAAGTACCTCCTAAAGTATTACCATTTTTTCAAACCGGGCTTCAAGTAATACCAATGATTGGTCAACCCTTTTGGAGGCTATTTCCATATTTCCATCAATTCCTACATAAAAATTAGGTCTTATTTTCAGATTTTTCATGTTGTTCCATTGTTCTTCATTCTTTGGATAGCCTTCCAGAACAAAGCCTTGCATTTGACAGTCTTTTTGAGCTATTCTTTCCTAGATGAGTTTTTCTACATAAAAAGAATCTATCATTTGCTGCTTTTCAAAGGCTTATCTTATTTTTCTGCCTCCAATTGTATCTTTCCTAATTTACTCTGCAAGCAAATGAGCTGTAGATACATGTACTAATGATTATTTTTTGGCCAAATTTTTGCTGAGAGTAGTTCCTGCCACTTTTGGGTGCTCCTATAATAACTATTTGAGTGGTTTTTTTTGGAGGAGGAGGACCAACTCTAATCATGAATATTTTTTCTAGTTCCTAAATGAACTTGCTTTCTTCATAAAACTTTGATCCATCTATTTCAATATAGAGGGATTTATAGAATTCTTTAACTGCTCTGATGTTTCTAGCTATGATAATATTGTACATCTAATATTCATCTTTCATCATTTTAACCATTGCTTTGATTTAGTCTGGTTTTTTATCGTGATATTGGTTGGAAAGGAGATCTGTGTACAATTTAGTTAAATCATTGGAACTGATATTGATGAAAATAACCTTATCAGGATAAATATGTTCCTTTTGAAGACTAATAGCCTGCTCAAGAGTTTTAGGAAATCCCTCTACAATCATATATTACTTCAATTTCTTTAAGCTATGAATTTTTGGTGTAATAGCTGAGCATAAACTCATTGGAGTCAATCAATTTTAATTCAGCATAGGCATGTTTAGATTCTGGAGAGAGCTTATGTAGCAGTTCATCCCTAATGAATTCTCCGCCACAGTTCAATGCAGCTACCTTGTTGATGTCGAAGCCTAAATTAGTTAAGGCTTTCCCTAATTTGGAGTATAGATGAATGGCTGGTGGGCCAATCAACAAAAATAATATCACCTATGTTAAAGTACCTTTACATTCAGGTTAGGAAAGTTTGTCAATTAAGTAGTCAATAGGTTTCGATGGCTTTTCGATAATGAGTTGTTCAAGAAGGCTTTGAAGGGTTTGATAAACTTGGTTACCTTCCAGATACCTTTAGATATCCTCATGTTCCTCAATCTGTTCAGTTTTATTCATTGAAGTTATATTATTTCTGATTTAAATACTCATCAATAACAATATCACCATTGCTCATTCCACCCATTTCTCCCTATGCAAATTCTTTAAAATAACCTTTATTTTTTTTTAGTTCCTCATTACCTTGAGGTATGATTTGGGATTTTAGCTGGATTCCACCTATTACCATGAAATTTACCTTGCTCATATAGAGTTCTATAAAACTAAATGCTGATATAGAAGAAGTTGATGCTTTTAAACATTGATTGAGCTGGGATTAGCAGCTGCACTGTAAATATTTTTTAGACAGCCTAACTCCAAAAGTATTGTTTCATTTTTGAGTCTTAATTAATCCATTTTGAGAAAGAGTTTTGTTCTGGATTGGTGCTCTAACTTTCTTAGTTGCTCATAGCTCTGTTCATATTTTTATCTCATTTACAACAGTAGAGCCTCTAGTTTCCTTTATTCCTGTTGCAGATTTTTTTAAAGAATATTTTCTAACTATTTAAGGGCTTTTATTTCATTATAGATACAATCCTACATTTGGGTTATGTCGTTGTTAATTGTCAATGGATGCTCTTTCAATGGGAACGATTGTTTGTTTGAACTGTTGCTCCTTACTATTTAGACACTCAATACAGAGGAGTTTTTTCTGTTTTTTGCAGGTACAGTACTAGAGCATTATTATGATGAAACACACCTAAAGGAAACTCCAGTTTTTAGGAAGGTTAAATAGATATTCAAGAGAGCTACCCAGCTTTTCTCGATTTTGCTTCATTTTAGAGAGTAGAATATCATGGAATTATATAGATTGAGCATCTTGGCAAGAGAAATAATGGTTCTGTTGAGCAAATGGTTTCCTTTAGCAGCTCTTACTTCTTTTCATGGTTCTGATAATTGATTCTATTTTAACGTATATTGCTACCCATATATAATCATTTCAGGATATTCTTATCAGAACAAGACAATGTTGATTGAAGCTGAGCAAACAAATAAAACTCCCACTCAGTTTATGATAAAATTCTAACTGCTTGTCCAGCCTTTGACGATAGTGTCTGCTTTCTCTCGATCAAGAGACATAATGTTAATTGCCCTATCTCATTATTGATAAAAATGGTAAGTGCCTTTTTGAACATACTTTTACCTCTCCAATGGAAGACACTCTTGGAATGCTTTGTGATAGGGAGTGTATTGTTTTAGAAACTGATAAAGATTTTATTTCACTTTTTAAACCTCGAGAGTCACACATTTCTGACAAATACCATTTCATTTTTTGAGTCCAGAATACGATCAGGCTTATATTTATACCTTTCCTAAGACTAAACTCATTTGTATTCAGGAAATTGGAGATCAAAATAAAAATAGATTGAGATTGAGTTATTTTTGAATATCCTTTAATAGAGTCTTCTAAGCCTTGTGCTCAATATGAAACAACCAATGAATACCAATATAACTGGTAGTTTTGGCAAACGAACCATCATTCACAATTTATTTGGTGTCAAAAAAAGCAACAAACCAAGTTAGAATTTTATTTATTTGAGTTGGAAGACAATGAAAAACTTGAACCTAACAAATATATTATAGATGATCCATTCAGAGAGAATTTTGGGGGAAAACGGTATTGAGTGGTCTATCAAGGCCATGTGGGAAGTCAGTTCAAAAGAATTAATGTTAGTTTGCCACACTAATCGGGCTTAGAAGGACAAAAACCCTGTTAATAATAACTATATCTTGGATCTTAGAACCACAATCTTGAAAGAAGCTCCCTACTCTTTCGATGAATATCAGAATACACTTGTTGACTGTAAATATTTGGGTAACACTTCAGTCTGGAAGACTTTTAAGATTTGTCAAGGAATACCTTTAGAAAAGTCCCGTGTTTTATGTGAATAATGAAATGGAGCAGATAGTTGGGACTAGTTCCTGGGAAGTATCCCCTTTTCGTTCATGATGTACGTTCCTGGGCACAATCCAGGATAATTGGATGAATTTATTTTTCCTTGGAGGAGATGTTGACTAGATCAGTATCAGGAAACATAAGATTATTGAACCTAGGGAAGCATCAATGTTTTTGTTGTTTGAAATAAATCCTGACTTTGATGAGGAGTTGCTTAAAATAGTGATAGAAATGATTGACTATAGCAAGTGAAAGTACATGCAATCATATTTCAATAAGTTAAGAGTTATTATTAAAGAATCAAACAGGTAGAGATACATTATCAATTTTCTCATTAATGATGCATTTTATATGTATTCAAAAATTATGACCTAATTATTTCTAATTCTTGATATTGTATTCATGTTACTGTCTACAGAATCAATAAATGGAATACTTCTTCAAGAGGCCCCTAGAAACAGAACTTTCTCAAACTGCTCTTAAGCACTTTTGCATTCATAAATCCGGTTCTGCTCTTGTTTATCTAATAATTAGCTGGTGCTACATTCCACTTTTATAGTAAGGGTTTCTAGCTAGAGTCTCTTCAATTACTGATAACTCTTCTTCAAAAAAAAACTCACATTTAGGCAATTTTGCATTTAAGGTTACTTTTAATGGTGATCCTTTCTTGATTCCAGATTCAGTCTAATTTAAACAGGGACTTATCAAATTGAGTAAGGCATCATTTTTCAAGTACTCGACATAGGACGACTATCGCTAGTTATGTTCTTTTGTGCTTGAAGGCAGTGGAATTTATTTATTTTTAAACAAGTTCTGAGTAAGCAGCTTCCCTGTTCTAATAGATTCTCAATAGCTTAATTTGAAGTCTTGATCGATTTATTCTGATGAAAATTTTGGCAATACATTAAACTCGAAAATATTGCACTTATTTAATTCTTGCTTTCTAGAGATTATTGTAGCTTTGGTGAGTTATCCCCAATCTTCTGTCTATTACTGTGAAGAAACATAAGGCTCCTCTCTATTCAAGACTAAATTCTAATTCCTTAAGCAGGAAATCATTTTTCTTTTAGCCTCAACATGCCTATTCAACATCTCAAAAAGGATTTGTTTGCGACTAGCTTCATATATTTTAGCTTCTATTAGATCCTATACCTCATCAAGGCAAGAGAGATTGATTAAGCATTTGATCAGCATAAAATATATCAGTGGGAAACGAGGATTATTCAAAAGACAACACATGAAGTCCTGACATGCACACTCATAGATTCTAAAGGGAATAATAAATAATTTGCCCTATCGAAAAAATAGCTCTGCTTTGGTGTCAGATGAAAGATAATCGAGATTAATAGCTTTGTTGTAGAGATTAAGAATTCTGAGATGAATTTCTGGATTTCTTTCAAATTAAGCCTTGTAACTTTATGGCTTTTTCTCTAAATTAATTAAATCAGTACTATAATTATTTTGCTTTCTAGTTCATCAGAATTTCCAACTATTCAGAGTTTGATGGAACTATCTTAGTTACTCTCTTCATTGTTTCCTATTCCTAGAACTAGACGATCTTTTCTCTAAGTGTTCTTTTTTTCTCAGTCTACAATTTACAAATAATTACATGAGTAGACCATGTCTTTCAAAATTTTCAATTACATCATTGAATATTTCTATAAAAATTGAGGTAATTTCCTTTTTCACTCTAATCAGTATGCTAACTGTATTGTTTCCTTGTTTGGATAGCTAAACTCCACTCAAATCATTAATGTTCCATTTTTTTTAAAAAATTTTTTGCCGCACTTTTCATTTCATCTTAACAGAACATGGAGTATAGAGAACAGGCTGGAAAAAGTGAAAATAATGTTTTTGTTGGAATCTT
>CASCJZ010000126.1:0-28144 GCA_949152475.1 Terebella lapidaria
ATGATAATAAATTTTAATAACTTAACATAATCAAATAAATTTGTAAGCAACTCTAATTATAATTATTGAATATAATTGTTGAATGATGAAAAAAAAACGTCGCTATTCTGAATCATGCTGACGATACTATCCACATTATCTGATTCTTCTACAACATATTGTCCTGAGAAATATCCTTAAACTGATGTTTCATCTATTCCAATCTGACATATCTCATAGATGACTTTACTTATATCGTCTATAAAGCACATAGCAAATCATTGAGGTGTGCCTTCATAGGTTGAAATGAAGTACCTTTTCCCCACCAACTAGTTAGTCCGTTTGAGATAGGCTAGTTCTCTTTGAAGCCAATGTTCCAACTCAAGCAGTTCCTTATTTAACTTCTTGGCTTCTTTAATTTAATTTGCTATCTTTTCTTGCTCCTATTTTAGCGTTTCCATAGCTGAGTAGTAGTTAGGATGATCATGTTCAGTGTATCTTTCATACATACGATATGCTAGCATTCTTATCCCTAAAAACTCTTTATAGAGTTATTGCCTTGCAACCTCCTTTATTTTATCCCGTTAGGGAGCTTAAAGATAGCTTTTAGCTTGTAGGGATTAAGGGTATTAGAATTGATCCCAAGTGGATTCTAATTAATTTTATAACATTTGTACAATCTATATTAGTGATGACTTACATTGAGGGTGTCTTTTTTTTTACCTATTAGAATGTTTTTCTGGTTGAGATTGTGTTAGGCATTGAAGATTCTATTTGCTTCAATTGTAACTTTTTTCAAATTTCCGATGAGATAATTTCTAATGGCTCTGATTGAGCTATTGCCAATTGTTTATGATTTGATTTTACTTGCCTCATTGTTAAGCATTATGACTTATAAGTCAATTTTATGCATTAAGATTTTGCTTTTTTGAACAAGATGAGATGATTTTACTTCATTAAGCTATTTCTTAATGCCTTGCAGTTGCTAGACACATTGAGAAGTGAATTACACAAACTATAGCTCATTAGGATTCATTTGAATTACAATGATAACTGTCAATACTATATGATTAGAAATTAATAAATCCAGTAACATGGGAAATTAATGCTGCTCATCTAATAGAGTAAAAAACCCTGTACATGTTACCATCCTTAATCAAGTCTTTGAATAAGCCGTGGTGCTTGCTCAAAAAATTCCAAGGAACCAAGCCTTTCTCAATGAACTCAAGCTTTCCCTCAATCGAAAAGGCTACATTAAGAAATTAATGGATCACTTACTCTCCCATAAAAACAATATTGAAAAATCTCTTGAACTTTGTCTTGCAAGGGTAACTAATCAAAATTTATTAGAAATTGATTCTGCTGCTAGCCTAGTTTCCTATCACATAGTAGCTTTATTTGGAGATTTCAAAGAAACGGAATCAGGACCAACCGTAATACCTTCAGCTATATCATTATCATCATAGTCTGTCCCTCAAGTATCAGGTTAACGGAACAGATAAAAGATTGATGTGGTGGCAAGATGTGAACAACCGTTTTTTCGTCTTGCTATTTAAATATTTTCTCAGAACTTATGCATTATCACTGTTGCTTTTATGGCTGAAGTCCTGGAAAAATTGGCTAGGTATAAGTCCAATAAATTTGTTGAGAATAAAATGGTTAAGAAAACCTTAGAAATTGAGAAACTTTACCTGAAACAAATATCTGGAGCTAAATAAGCCTAAAGAAGACAGTTCTTAGCTTCCTATGAGGCAGTACTAGATAAATATAAATTTTTATTGGTTGATGATGAATTTACTAAGACTCACACCAAGTTCTTTTTACAGGAATGGATAATGGAGCCTTAGTATCATTAAGATTAGAGTAATAATTCTTAAAAAGTATCATCCAAACAATATTGTGAGTTAATTTTGGTGAAATTTGTAGACTATTCTCTGGGAACTAACTAATGGGAGTATTTATTAACTGAACTTATCTTCATTTATGATAAGTTTCATTTTGAGACCAAATCCCTAGATTTGGAGATGATGCTCTTCGACTCGATCGAGTCATATGACTTGCGGGGGCAGTTTATGCATCGAACCTTTAACTATATACTTATTTACTTCTCAGCCATTAAAAATGTAAATCAGAGTGGATATGATGAACTGACTGTTTTTGAGAAAGAGTGTGATGAGTTGGCTCTTAGCTGCAAGTTCATTTATCAAGAGGAAAACAAATATAAATGTCTTGATACTATAATAAGATGGGTAGAGGATGATATGATCTCGACTGAATAAACTCTTAAATATCAAAAATACCACCTTTTTGAGAGTCTACTCATTAACCTCCAACTAGATTCTAGGATTCTCAATGACAAGATAATGGAGTCTTTTTTGTACTTTTAGAATCAGTTACTTCTGGAGTGTTCATTTGTTCCAATATAAGTCATCAGCCAAGTTGTCAGAAATATGTAAACCAATAACCAACCCAATAATTCAAGATATCTCAATAAAATAATCATTTTGGTCCAATTGATGATTGAGAAATCAGAAAAGCATGTCACTTATGAGCATCTGAATACCATTTATAAACTTACTGCTAACAAAACCTATTATAGCATGACATATACAATCTGCATAGCCAGACTATATGCATTTAAGTTTGATTTTAATGAAGAAACCAATTTTTAGGTACTTTGTAGGTTTTTAAACTGTATTCTGAGTGCAATAGAGCAACTCTCAGCAGATACCTCTTATCAATGTTTATTTAGTCTAATAAAGGAAGCTCAGTTGTTCTATGATTCAATTGGACAGTATCCATAAATAATCAAGGCTATGGCCAAAGCCAATATAGGAAAACTCAATTTTAGCTTTAATTCTTATTTACTGCTGAATTTAGTAAATCTCTTAATAACTTTAAAAACTAAGAATGTTGACTAAATAAAGTTACTTTAAAAAAAGCTAGACATGACCATCAGACAAGGAGCTAAAACCGACAGAATACTCCAATAAAATTAAAAAATCTTAGCCAACCTCACTCCAATTCATGGAAACAATTTCCAATAAAAGACATATGAAAAAGCACTACATTATTTTTATAAGGAGTCAGAACGAATTACAACACTCAAACTCCAAAGATCAAATAGTGTAAGCCATTAAGAAGCAAGTGTTATCCAATCTGAAGAATAATTCAACAAAATCATTAGTATGATTAAGGTCATTTGAGATTAATTATATATCACACCAAAAATCACTTTCTCCTCACCAATTCTAACTGTCTTCTTACTTCATCCTCATATTCCAGAGGACACATTTCAAGGAGCTACTCTAAAACTTCTCTTTCTTTTCGAAATGCTGCCAGGGAAATGGCTTATTTATATTGACCTTTTCTTTGCAGAATTGAATATATTTTCACTGACTTCATCATCTTCAGACATTAAATAGCCAAGGATGTTTCCCTCTTTTCAAATAGAATTTAAGCAGCATATTCAAGTTCAGCATCCTTCTCAAAAGTCTTGAGATCTTCTATTGAGATTCTTTCCTTCTATTTTAACTTTCTCAAATTTTGAGGTGCTGTATTCTTATTGGTTCTGGTGAGGGCCGAACTGGCATTTGGTAGAAGTTTTTGGTATTCATTAACAATTTTTTATCTGAGTTATTCCTCTGAGAGATTAGAATTTTGCTTTAAGGCTAAGAGACCTATTTATTAAAACATTTTGGTTTGTAAATAATAATCCTTAAGAAGATCTTCTTAATTATTTTCCTTCAGATATGACATGTAGTGTCTCTCTAAGTTTGGCTTATTTAGGAGAGTGTTAGTCCACATGACACGCTCAATCCAAGTCATTCTTAGGAGCTCATGAATAACTCTGAACATGAGAAAGGATTCTCCACATTGTTCAACTGTTTCTAGCATTTTATAGAGCAGCTGTTAATCATGCTTTTTAGTCAGAATTAGTATCAATGCCATTATTTTCCGACCTGGATGCTATTCTAGTTAGATTAAATTATAAGCTAAATTTATTTTATTTCTGTCAATACAATACTTAGCGATGCTAGTAAATACCTTGGTTGTCTTTATTTTTTTTTGCAGGGATAAGTATTTATCTTTAATTTGCTCCAGTGCCATGGTTTAGTTTTATTTCTCAATTTTGCACTTGGCCCAATGTAGGAATATTCTTTCCTTCCCTTAGACACTTTATACGATGACATCAGCCATGAAGTGCATATTATAGCGAAGTAGTATTACCAACAGCCTATCCATATCTTCATACTTGAGGTAGTGAAATTCTTTCAGAGTCAGACATCGATTCAAATATTCATGTCTCAGATTGTTGATAATACGTAATTAAGTGCATATTTCAGAAATATCCTTGGCCAGGCAAAAATATTGCTTTAAAAACAAAGCAAATTTAAAGATTTTCATTTGATCAAGAATGTCCAGGCATAGACTCCCACAATCAATAATAATCTGGAGATAATTTTCAAGCTATTTCTTCTCAATTTTAAGCTCACCAAGAAAAATTATCTCCTTATTGACATACTTTCGGTAAAATATATGCAAATTTCTTAATTAGATTTCTGTTAGGACATCACTTTTACCATGTTCAGCCTCAAGCAATTCTCTATATTATTGAGGAACAATTCTGAAAATAGAATGCTCTTCTCCAATCATCCTAATCCCATCCACTTCGAAAATAATTCTGCCAGGTGAGGGTGTGAGTCTATATGAATCTTAACTGACAAATAAAGTCATTTATCTGGTTGAGAATACACCTACTTCACCAAGCCAACCTATTTAATAATTCTTTTTATAGCTATGCCTGAATTTTTTGGGCTCTTATGGTAAGGGAAGGATAAGCTAATGTGCTTACCATTTATCATTAGCAATGTAGACAACTCTAAATGGATTTTAAAATACAAGAAACAGGTGGTTATCTTTTTTAGTGAAACTGATCAAATTGTTGCCGTTGGCCTTGAGAAATTAATTATGTTCAATGATGGATTCTTTCCTCCCTGTTTCTATCCCATAAGCTACTAGATTGTTATCTTTCGTCAAACAAATGATTTTATGAACTTTTTATTCTAAGAAACTTTCAAAAACTGGGTTTTCAACATTAGGTTTGATACTATTGATTGGTTCCCAATTACTACTACCAATACCCTTCACATACCCTAGAACTTTTTATTTCATTAAAAATATTATGTCATTAATGATTGAGCAACCTACAAATTTATCCTTACCATTGGAAGGAGAAAAGTATCCACTTGTACAATGACTGCTATAAGGGTCAAAAACATAAAACTATCCACTGGCCAGTATAATCAACAATGCTTCTTCTACTGTGAAATTAAAGTAAATAATCCTGTCCTTGCTTTCAAAGGGAATCTATTTAAGGCGCTTACCTTTACTACTAAAAATAATGACAGATTTCTTGTCAGAAAGTGCAAATGTATGGGTAGATACAACCTCTTTATTATAGAGCAGAGCAATTGGTCCAGAGAAGCAGCTAGCAGCAATGTAAAAACAGCCTAGTGTTTGAAAAAACAGTTTCCTCAAGTCATTTTTAATCTGACCTACTATAAATTTTTAAATAATGATCTCAGGGGTTATTTCGATCCAATTATTTCTTTCCATTTGAAGCTACTACAAAATTAATTAATATAGAATAATGTACTCATTAAGATAATATTATATCATCATATACAAAATCTAAAAGAATCACAAATGGCTAAATAGTCTACGTAAATGAGCTGTTTGGCTTTCACATCTGTGATTGGAAGCATCATAAACCTTAGAGACATCACATTTCATGCACTCTCCGTTGTTAAGATTGAACAATGGCTTGGAATCAGGACATTTTACACAACCAAAAGCATATGATGAAAAATAGGGTCGACTAAGAGGACAGTCCATTAAATTTGAATTATTTTACTTTTTTTTCTTATAATAAGCTATGTACTCACTGAATGACTGATATTGATAGACTAGATTATAGACATAGGGCGAGGTTATAAAAGTTTTTTTCGAGCAGGTCCTAGTTGTTAAGTCATAGCTTTCGTCTTCTTTGCAAGTGGAAGATATTTTAACACATTCTTTTAATTCATCATCATACACTTCTTCAACTGAGCAAGTGTCTTTGGTTGGCACACAAGTTAATGTTTCCTAGTCAAGTGTTTCATCAACATCACACTTATTTCCATCAAATTCTTCAGTTGTTTCTTGAGTTTACTCGGTTGTTTCTTAAGTTTACTCTGTTTTTTTTTCAGATTCTTCAGTTCCTTGAGTTTTTTCAGGTTCCTCTGATGACTCCCCAATTTCTCCATTTTCTTCATTTTCTCCATTTTCTCCAGTTTTTTGAGTTTATTCAGTTGATTGTTCCTGAAATGACTATTACAATGCTTATTCAGATTGATTATCTATTTATTTTGAACTTTATTGAAGGCCTTAAGCTGTTTACTCCGGAACTTATATTGATTACACCTTTTCACACTAATATGTTCTTTCATTGTATGCCTGACCTTCCGGACAGTCTTAACAAATGTTGGTAGTCACATTATAATAAGGTGCATTATGTGGACAGATTCCTATATAGTTTGTTCTTCGACAGGTTTTTGTATTTTATTCATAGACAGTCCCATGGGGACATTATAAACATTGCTTAGAGTACTAATTATAATGAGGTTTCTCTTTTGGACACTACTTACGGGTGTTGTTGGTGGTAGTGTTGGTTGTATTAACTGCTTTTGTATTATTGGGATGCACCTCAACGGCACTTATTTTAGTTTCATTGACTTTTAACTCAGTTTTATTGAGTTCGACTGTTTTATTGGGTGGATTTACTATTTATTCAGGCTAAATTTGTGTTTTATTAACTTTACTCTCAGTTGTATTTTATTCAGCTGTTGAATTGTTAACCTTGACCTTCATACATCCTTTATAATATTAGAATTTGGTGCCTTGTGGACATTCAATGCACTTGCCATAGGTAGAGTTATAAACTTTATTATTTTCACAGTAGTTGCATTTTTCATCAGTTAGACTAAAATAGAACCCAATAGGACAGTTGAAACATTTCTTTTTGCCTAGATTATAGGCCCCATTGTCATTGCATGCAAAACATGTATTATTGTTTTCAGCAGCATAGGGTGTGGCGAAGGGGCAATCAGTCAAGTTGTACTTGGTAGCCTTAGCAAAAATCTAGTATTTATACTTTTCTTCAGTGATGTTCCCATAGAACCAATTCTTAGCCTTAAGGTTATTTTTATAATAACTGTAGTTTAGGTTAACTAATCCACTAGCTTGTTCCTCTGGCATTTTTTTGGGAACCCAACAGCACTCAGAATTTAGGGTTTTATTGATAATATCCAGATAAGCTTCTTATTGTTTAATTTATGCCTAAAGTTCCTTTAAATTATCGCATTATGTGCATTTGTTCATTTACTATTGGAGGAGTTTAAGGTCTTGCTTGATCTGTAACACTTTTCCAGTCAGAGAGTGAGCCTTTTTCTCTGTAAGATTTAGGCATGTGCAATTTTTTAAGTTGAATGGAATAGTTAAATTATTTTCGACCCTATAGAGGGAATCTCTCTCATCAGCCATTGCCTATTAGAGCTTTAGGAGTTTGTAGCCTACTGTAGAGTTTTCATTGTCAATAATTCTATTGATATCATTGATTTGAGATTGAATTTGTTTAAATGATGCCTTATATTAGTCTTGTTGCCTGGCTAGTTCCATAAGATATGTTGACTCAGAATAGGTTGCCTTTTTAGTATGGGATTGCAGATGGATCCCCGCACTAACATAAACCAAGATTAAAAACAGTACTTTTTGGTACATTTGGGTCTTTAAAATTGAATAAAATTATATTTGCTTTAATTCTGCAAATATCCTACATTAATTACATCTCTGCATAGCTATTAATATTCATAAATTTTTTAATACCAGAAACAAATGCAAAGAATATTGTTGACTTAATTAAAATAATACAAACTCAACAATGGAATTATTCGAGTGGGAGCAAAAGACATATTCAACTACACTCTGGGTTCATATGCTAGGTACTATATATTAATATCATTAGCTGGATCTTGTGCTGGGCTCTCAGAACACCTCTCAATGCTTCCCTTAGATAATATAAAAACGCATTGCCAGGCAGGAAGCAATCTTAAACTTCGAGAAATTATTAAGACTATCTATCGAACAGGTGGACTGGCTAATTTTTACTCTGGATCATTGGTTGTAGCAATGGGATGCATTCCAGCCCATGCCATTTATTTTTTGATATACTAAAAAAGCAAAAAACTTTTAGATGCTAGTGCTGGTTCAAGATCTCTGCTATTTGGAGTTGTAGGAGCAGCATGCTCCCTGTTTCACGATCTTGTGATGACTCCAACTGAAGTAGTCAAGCAAAGACTCCAGTTAGCTCGTTCTACTGAGCTTCATTGGATTAGCATGCCTGAATTAATTAGAAATACTTATAGAAAAGAAGGAATAATTTCATTTTACCGGAGTTTTGGTATTAATTATTTGATGGGAATGCCATTTGCTTCAATGCTCATAATGGCCAATGAAAACCTAAAATATGTGTTTGGGGTCAGAGAGCACAAGAATCATTTTTGGCACTATCTCTGTGGAGGCCTAGCTGGTGGAATAGCTTCAATTCCAACATGCCCCTTTGATGTTATTAAAACTAAATTAAATGTCCAAGCCTGTTATGTTAATGCTTGCTAGAAAAAAACAATCTGCAATATTCTAAAGAAAGCCCAGATTGACTACTCTTCTGTTAATAAAAAAGGAGTTTCACCCAAAATAGTTCATTCAATTTCGACATAGAAAAAAGTGAGATACAGGAATATTGTTGACACTACTGCCAAAATATTTCAATAAGAGGGGATGCTGGGATTTTTTCGTGGACTAAGGATGAGAATGGTGATTCAATCATTTTCCTCATCAATTGCTTGGGGAACATATAATGTTGTGAAAGAGATCATGGCTAGGAAGCAAAATTACTGAGTGATTAGAACAAGCAAGAGAGTACAAATATGAAAACATTTATTAGTAGTTTAGATTAGATGCTGTGCTCTGAATTAATGTTGTTCATTCAATATAATTTTGATAATTAATCTATGAAACTAGTCATCCTTATGGCAGCCTTAATGGTTGTTTCTATTATGTCTGAATCATTTGACATAGCAGTCAATGATCCATTTGATGATCTTGAGGTTTGTATTGATCAACGATGTCCAAATCAAGCAGCAGCCTGTGATGATTCATGCAAAGCTAAACTCAGGAAGTGTGGAGATAAGTGTGGATTAAAAGTTAATCAGTTTTGCTGGACTTTGTGCCTAGGAGTTCCCGGAGCAGCTGCTAATGCAGCTCTCTGTGCCGTTAGTCAAGGTTGTTTGGATAATGGTGAAGAATAACAACATAACAGATGGATAAAAGTGGCCTTGACAATATTTGAAAGAATATTAAAAATTAAGTGATTAATCATATCATCTGGAGAGATACAATATCAATATCATCTACTTGAGATTTACAAGTAGATATTAATAATACTTATAAAATGAAAAAAGTTCCCCTTGAAAAAGCATTTGAGAATGTTAAATTAAAAAGTTACCTTTTTAAAAACAATCTTGGGTTTGGAAACTGGGGAAGTGTGTATTTGGCTGAAAATGAAGTCAGTCATGAACTAGTAGCCATTAAAATCATTCCCAAAGAAAAAATGAAAGCGGTTCCTAAACTCAAAGAACTTGTTAAAACAGAAATTAGAGTCTTAAAGGAGTGCAAGAACCCTAATGTAGTCCAATTTATAGAAGCCTTTCAATCAGAAGAACAAGTGTTTATTGTCATGGAGTATTGCAACGGGGGAAATCTTCAGGAGTATATCTCGCAAAAGAAACTTGTCCCTTTTAAAGAGGCAGTAACCTTTCTCAAACAAATAATCAATGGGTTTAAGGTAATTAATTGGTTATTTAGGGTTTACATGAAGTCAAGGCAATCCATAGAGACTTTAAATCAGCCAATGTTCTTCTGCATGATGGAGGCTGCAAAATTGCTGACTTGGGATTCGCTAAAATTCTGGAGAAGTTCCCAATAACATCAACCAAATTGGGTACCTATACTACAATGGCGCCTTAGCTCTTAAGAAATTAAAAATATGGTATTAAGGCTGATATTTGGTCCCTTGGTATTGTATTTTATTAGTTACTGTATGGTTATTATCCCTACATTGCAAATGATTAAAAAAAACTGCTGTAAGTTATCCTCAAAACAAAGCCTAATTTTGATAAAGTTAAAATACCTTAGAGTGCTCAAGACTTTATTATGAGATGTTTAACCATTGAGGCCGAATAACGGATTCGCTGGAACTAGCTTGATGACCATCCCCTCCTCAAAGATATCGAGAATTCATTCATTTAAATTCAATCCAGTTTTCTGAGTATTATTCATGAAAATCCAGAATAAGTAGAAAATATATTAAAGTAAATTGATGTAGCTATAGAAATAATGGAAAAAAACAAGTTTTCCATGACTGACAGTTATGAGTTCATTTCTGAGGAAGAACAAGAACCTGAGAACGCAGCGAAAATGGAAGTTGCTTTATTATTTGATAATTAACTTGCACTTTATGAAGCAGTTAGAAAGAAATATCTCTTTATATTCTATTTCATTTCTTTCAATGCTGAAAAACTTTATGAAATCCCAGCTAATCACTCAATTGCCATTTTTATGCTTAGTAAAAAAGCCTACTTCCAAATTAAAGAGTTATACTAGCAAGTCAAAAACCAGGAAAACATTTTTAAGCTGAAAGATAAGTGGTAACAGTTCAGTTAGAGTACCATGTATTCTCAACTGATCATAGCTTTGAAAAACAATATGGATGAAGCTGCCAAACTTTGTTAAAAGTATAAGAACTATTTAAAGTTGCAACATTGTCAACCATTAATAAAGTCAGAATTAACCCTCAATGAAATGAATACCCATAACTTCAATAAGCTATTAAAAGATTAATTAGTAATATATTGGACATGGTTGGGAGACAAAGCAGAACAAATCACCCCAGAAAATTTAAAATAGTTTATAACGATCATGAAAGCATTGAAGTACCTGCTAGACAATGCTGAAGTCAACATTGAGTAATTTTAAAAGACCCTTGAAAATGCTGATCAGCAATCAGATTTGAATCAAATAAAAGAACAAGTCCGGAAAGGATACTCAAATAAAGTTTGATATATCATTTTATAATAAAACCCATACAAACAATAGCATAGACATCTTCCATGTATTAGATAAATAATTACTTTTTCCGCCCTTTCTTAAACCAAATTTTCCATGTTTGAAGTGACCAGGATTCTGGAGAAACGCCTCAACCCAAAAAGTGGTAATTAAGCCAATATTTTAGGTTTATTCGAGTATCGAGTATTGTGTCGCAACTACTCTGGCAAGGAACTATAGTCTTGGGAGACTGAGATTAAACTTAAAGATACTCCCCAACTACTGAGAGAATTCAACCATTTCAACCAAGAATAGTCAAAGATGAGAGAACAACCTCCCGTTAATACTATGCCAATAAACAGTAATGACATTTCATAAATTTTAAGATGAGAATAATTTATGCATGAACTGCCAAAAGATGTCAGTTGCTCGCACAAGTGACAGAAACTATGGTCAAATGACCCAATTAAATTAATATGGAACCATTTCCAATGGCACAAATCAGAGCAGGAAAGAGTTACTCAACTTGAGTGAAAGCATCATTGATCACAATCAGCCACAGCCAAAGAATACCAGTATTGGAAAAAATAAGAAGAATAAATTGTATCCTCGTTCAATCCTTAAGAATGACCCTAATCCTCTCAAGCAACCATAATTTAAGATCGTCTCTGCTTCCTATACCCTATCAAAATCTGATAGAGAGTCATAACTGTTGTTTTATGTCCTGGAGGATAAGCAGGGGAAATGGGTTAGAAGAGATTAAATAATTGATGAGCATTCCCAATAGTTATGCTGCTTCTATGAGAAACATTTGAGATGGATTTGATTGGAAGCTTAGCATAGGACTTTGAATGTAATATTTAAATTAATATATTTAACCGAATTATATGAAGAAATATTGTTCAAACAAGGAAAACCTCAACAGTAACAATGAACTCAAGAAAACTCGTACCTTTGGACAAGAAATTAAATCTAAACTAAACATTCCAGAAAAAACAGTTACTGAAACCAGAACCAACAATCATTACCCAATTAAAAAAAATGACATTCTTCTACCCAATCTCAAACTTGAAACAAGGTCCAAGAGTAAAAGTGTGAAATTCTCTGATCACTATATTGAACCACTAACAAGAAAGCATTCAACATCCATCTTAAAAAATGTTGCAAAGTTCGAAGGAACTGAGAAGGGAAGCCAGACGATGAGATCAGTCAATTCAGAGGTAATACATCTGTCTATAATAGAAAAACTTGTTTAAGAGTTCCTTAAAAAGTTCAATGTGCTCCAATCACTACCAGGAAGATGATACTCCAGACAATGAAACTACCAATAAAATATTGAGGGAAAAACATGAAAAAACATTTAAGTCGCTGAAAGCCAACAACAGGAAATTTACTGATGAATATTACCCCCCTTTAAAAACATCTCTCAGTCTAACTTTCTCAATCACTGAATATCCTGAAATTAAATGGCTCCGAATCAGTGATATTTTTAGGGGAAGATATATTCAAATCTGGAATTAATCCCACAGTTAGTTAAGAATTTTGCCACATACACCCAAGTGCCAATACATAGCATCAGTTTTCAATGCTATAAAGCACAACAAACTTCTATTGCAGAAAATGTTTGAAACCCAATACACCAATTAATATGGCATGTATCAGGTCAAAATATATCAAAATTGTCAATGGAAATATACCATTGTAGATGACTACATTCCTGTTGTTAAGGAAGGGAATAAGTATGTGCCTGCATTCATTCGTGTTGAAACAGATAAGGTTATGGCCATATGGCCACTATTACTACTTAAAGCCCTAGCTAAATATTATTCTACATACCAGGCAATGTTTAGTGGCACTGAACTATAGTTCTTGGAAGAAATAACTGGGTCGAGCATTAGTACTTTCAATCAAGAAGATTTAAGCACCCCTTAAAATATTTTTTCACCTCTTAGCAGCTATAATGTGATCCTAATGTCACAAGACTATTAAAATACCTACCATTCCCTTTCTCTAGTCTAAAGGGGTTAAGAAAAGAAAATCTTATCTTTTGATAATCGTGAACCTGGCAAAAAGATGGAGTTGTAAAGTCTTAAATAACTCAAAGTTTATTTTAAAGAGATATATGTCCTTAGTTTAAATGAGTACAGTTTTAGTGTCTACACTAATATTAGAAATACCAAAGACCCCGTACTGTTAAGATCCTTCACCATTGAAGAAACAACTACTTGTGAATTTTTTGTCACTCAAAAAGATAAAAAATTTTTCTCATCCAACAACTATGTTTATAGTTGGATGAGGATGATTTTGGTCATGAAGTAGCCTCTAGGGTATCAATGGATTCATGGAGTCTATGGAAATAACAAAAAAATAGGCTTTAGAACAGTTTTAGAGACAGGGGAGTACTTCTTAATCTTCATGCCATAATGGCATAAAAAGAGTTACTAGTTAACAGTGATGTACAGGGGTAACTCTAAAATCAAGTTTTAAAAGAAAAAAATAAAAGATTATCAGAACATAATTTTAGAAAGTTGTATGGATTTAGCCCAACGGTTTGGTAAACTCAACCAAATCAATCACAATATATGTTCATACAATTACATTCATCGTAATCTGGGTCTGATTATTGAAAATATCAACAACTAAAGGCATAGGGGTGATGTGAAGATAGTGCGTTCTGTTGAAGGGCTGAGAGGAAAATTCCCAATTGAACCAATTAATGAATAATTTAAGCAACTCAATACTATTGATGTATGTATTCCAAGCCTAGCCCATTTTACTGTAGTGTTGAAACTGATTGGGGGAGTCTAGACTAAGATTCTTGACCTTTTTGATTTTGGATCTTGATAATTAATTTTTTGACTCATTATATAATTAATAAATATAAAATTATATAAGTTTATAATAATGCTTGAAGAACATCTCAAACTTTATTCTCTCAGCTTTAGACTTATTATCTCTTTATGAATAACTCCACAAAGACTCAAATACTCAATAAGTAGCCTACTCCTGGCTGGAAAGTGCTTTGACGAGTTTACCCCTCGTTCTAGATTAAAATATCAAATATTTTAAGGTCTAAGAAAGAGTTATGAACTTCTTCATTCTGCGACTGGTCAGAATGGTTATTTCTTGATTTAGGCTGGCGAAATTCCCAATTCAACAAGTAAAAGGAAATCAAAACTCCCTTTAAAGTGGTTGAAAAAATAAAGTATAAAAAATTTCAGCAAAGAGCATAAGAAGGATGAAAAATCCTTGATTGTGCATCTTAAATGAGACTAAAAAACTCCTATTGGCAGTTAGCATTGAATACTATCTACATATTCAGGTTGTAAAGTGCTGTTGTTAACAAATTATATCAATAGAATAGAGCTAAGACTAAAGTTGATTTTTTTATCTGCCCTTGAGGAAAGAGCAAGTATTTTGTTTAATTTATAATTAATAAATGACTTTAAATAGAGCAGGATTCAAATTAGATGGGGATCTTAAAAGGATCATGTCCTCCCATGACCTAGGAAATTTTGATGGTTCCCCTGAAAAGGCTGTCCACTATTACTTTGGGACTTCTGGAAAACTGTATGTTTAGAACATCTGTATGAGAGTTGAAGTATAGATTGAGCGATACTTAGATTTAAAACCAGGAGAAAAATATTATCCAGCTTCAAGAAAAGCTGAAAACCTTGGAGGAACAACGTTAAAGTAACATATTTTCAATAAATACTTAGAAATGGAAAAGAAAAAGCTCAAAATAGCCAATAATTCATCCTTAGAAAAACCTTATATATGTCTATATGATAACTGTGGAAAAACATTCACAAAGGATTACTCTTTAGTCCTTCATTAAAACATCAAGCACAAGAAGCTTAACCATAACTCAGACCCTGACCGAATTTTCGATATTAAGTATCACGATAGTTCAATAGAAGAGGAAAAAGAACATCAATATCAATCTAGGCCCAAGCGAACTCCTCAAAATCACAATTGATCAATGATTCTATTAATTGTAAACTTGATATTTTTAAGTCATATTATATTCTAACATAGATTCGAATGTAACGACAAGCATCAAAATTGAATAAAAATCGTTCAGAGCGTCCTATTACTGCTTTCTTGAAGAAACAAGTGATTTCAACATTGACTCCCCAAACTAGAACTTCTCTCACTAAACGAAATCCTAAAGTGTCATCAAAAAATAAATAGAATATGATGAGTAACTGCTCAATCGATCATAAAGCGACGAATTAGCCAGTTACTGTCATTAGGGTATCAACAGCCACCCTGCAGAACCATAAATGCATTAATCACCCTGCAAAAGGGGCCATTTTTGAAAAAAAACAATATAATAGGAGTTATTATGTTTGTCAGGATTGTGCAATAGAACTGGTAAAGCAAAATATGAGAGTTTTTAAGATAGATGATACCAAATCACTCATAAAACAGATGGCTGAACAACAATTAGCTAAATTAGCAGAGTTTCAAGAAGAAATGATTAATCGTATCATAGGAAGTTTCGAAAAACTGAAAGACGAAATAATCGAAATTGTTGAAGAAGTTGATATTCAGCAAAATATCCACTCCATCCCAATTGCTGACTTCTCAACTCTCACTAAATGCCTTTAAAAATATCCAGAGATTTCATGTTGCTTAAAAACTAAGCTAGTTGCATTTGAATTTTTGCCTGATTAATCAAATCACCAGCAGGCATCGAGTAGCAATTCTACTAACAGTTTCATAACAGAAAAAATAAGATCACTAACTAAGTCTAATACTGATAAATCAAGTGGAAAATTTTTTAATGGGAAGGTAGAAAGAAGAACCTGCACTGAGAGTAGTCCAGTTGTGTTATGAAATTAAATCCTGATTAATATTATATTATATGACTTCCCATTTCATTCTTTATGATAGTCATAGAGTATATAATTATGACTTCAATTGTAAATTCGCTACTAACCTTTTTGATTCTTTTTCAGCTTGCTAGTAGTAGCTGCTGCCTTAGTGCAAACTTAACTATTACCACCTACCACCCAATTGAATTAAACCTTAGTTTCAGTGCTCCTGTGATTTTTCCCTAGTTTCAGTTGCTCTATAATAACCATAATCTTAATTTCTAGCGACTTGGAACTGATAAGATTTCCTCTAGCTTTATGATAAGAATCATTGCTGACTATGATGATAATTAAGATTCTGAAATCTATACAGTGAGGTTTATAGAACCTCTCAATGTTGGTGATGGAACCCTTTAGCTGAGTGATTTTACCCTCAGAGCTAAGAAGAGTGTTATTGATCTACCTAATTTAGAATGGTTCGGCCTATTACTTGTAGTCCTTGCTTATATGGCATCTTTTGTCGATATTGGTGGAATTTGGCTGGTTTAATTCCTGCAAGTATACGTTGTTTTGCAGGTTAATTCAATTTTTGGTACTAATGTAGATTAAACAATTGCCACTTATTTTTTTATAGTAGTTAATGAACCTAACCGATCTGAGGATGATTTCTCTGAAAAAGCGACTATGACAAGAATCTTGATTCCTGTAATGTTAATAATTTCTTCAGCATTCATTGCAATTATTTTTAGACTAGTTGTTAAGGAACCAAGAAACTAGTTACTCAGACTTTTGAAAGATTTTTTCACCTATCGGTTATTTATTACGACTGGATACCTGTTCGCCTTTAGTGTTCTGGTCAATTCAGTAGGTCTGCTTTTTGACTATTCTAAATTTAGTGGTTTATACTTTATTATGGGGTATTTTTCTGAAATATTTTGGATTTTCTTTTAGTATATTGTTCTGTGCTTTGGGAATCATTGTACTGAACCCCCACTACCGAGATAGTTAGGATTCATATAGTTGTATTTATAGTCAGATCATTTAGTCATGTTTAGGAAATTCTATAATGGATTAATATTGGACTCTTGGATAACCCGAAACTATAATATTTTTATTCTGATTAAAAAGACAACTATTGCAATCGTATGTACCCTTCAGCAAGATTTATATTCAGTTGCCTTAATATTTCAGATTATTCAGCTTTTCTATAATTTCCTTATCAGACCCTATAAATACCTTTTTATAACTATACAGCAATTATTATACAGACTATTATCACCTTCTTCTACTTCTACATCTTTTACTTTGACCTGTATATCAAAATGAGTGGAGAAATATACACACATAATGATGTTTAAACCTATTTGAAAGCTAGAACTGCAATATTTGGATGTATTGTTTTTTTCCTAGTGGCAGTCACCATCTATGAATTTTATGAACGAATCCTAGCCTGTCGAGATGAAGTAAGGAGTATTCATCAAATCAATGCCAAGAAAGTTAAAAAGAGAACACATTGGCAATAACTAGCAGAAATGTCAGCAATTAGGGAACAAAAACTTACCACTACGTCGAATGAGAACAAAAAAGCATAAAAAAAATGGAACAAAAAAAGCATACTTGAAGAGATCCTTCGAAAATGAATAAAATATTCATTAATCTAAATTATTCAATTTATAAAGTATTTAAACAAGTGGATACATTGTGTATTATATATAAGTTGAAAAAAAGCCTAACCATTATTAATATTGAAATTACATGGAAAAAAAAGTCTTTTAAGTGCTAAAATGGAATGTAGTTGCTCACTGGGTTAATGATGCTACTGATGAGAGCTGTTCTATTTGTCGAGAACCATCTGAATCTGTCTGTCCAAGGTGCTTATTGCAGAATGACAAAACAATTACTTGTGATATTGAAAAAGGAGATTGTATGCATATGTACCATGCTCATTGTTTATAGCAATGGTTCTCCCGAAATAATACTTCGAAATGCTTGCATTGCCATGCAGTCTGGAACCCAATCAAACGAACTCCCATTCAAAGATGACAAAATGTTTGTATGTACAACACATATCAATATTCATATTATTTGGACGAAGGTGCATGAGCAAGTACTTCACAGTTCGTGCTAACTGGAGGGAGTCTCATATTAATACATGTTCTATAGATATTTATGTTGCTAATAATTGGTTGAGATCAATCAGGTGGTTCAGTGGAGATTATCCAGTACACTTGATGGGTCATAATGTTATAGAAGTCCTCACCAGTCACAAATCCATCAGCATCCAAATCTGCGCGCTTGAACATATCTTCAATATCTTCATCAGTCAGTTCTTCACCAATGTCCTTGGCAACCTTCTTCAGCTCCAAGGTCGTGACTTCCCACTTCGGTTGACATCAAAGGAATTAAAGACTTTCATGATTTCTGGTCTTGAATCTTTTTAGCTTATCTTTGCAGTAGCTAATTTTATAAACTCATCAAACTCGATTCCACCTGATTGATCTTCATCAAGCTCTGCCAGGATCTGATACACAAATTACCTTGCCCAGTGAACCCTAAATCGATGAAAGCTTGTTTGAGTTCCTGTGGATCAATGAGTCCAGATCCATCACTATTCAAAAATATCAAAGGCTTGCTTGATTTCTACAACTTCCTCTCGGGCAGATTCCAAGTCACAAAATCATCAATATTAAAGGCTTTTTTGGTGGTACTTTGCTGGATGTAGGTTGTTTGCCTTGAGCAGCTGGTTTCTTCATAAGATATTTTTAATTAAATCTTAATCAATAAAAAATAAATACAATTTATACAGGTTCAGTAGGACACCATCATCTATTTAATAGTTCAACGCATGGCAGAGTCAGAATTTCATGACTGATGATAAAAATATCTTCTTGGTCACATTATTTGCACAGCTCCAATAATTCAATAGTTTTTCTGTTTTCATTCTCTAGTCGTCCCATTAGGCAGTCCCATAGAGGGAGGTGATTCCATTCCACTCTCCAACACAGAATGAGTGAAGAGTGTCTTTGAAGCACTTATTTTAATCAAGGACATTTGGGTGGGGAACACTGGCTTAACAGCTAAAACTATTGTTTGGCATGGCTGTGCCTAATTTAACTCCTTTATGAGGCGCTAAGGCTCTTTAGAAAGTGTTGGTGGTTTTTAACCATTTCAGTGAATCTGGAGATTTGAATACCTTGTTCTTGAGTGCTTTATGGGCCTCCTACTGGTTTTGCATCGGGACAAATATAGCTTATTATTTATTACAACACAATTATTGAGCATCAGCCTGATATAAGCCTATCTTTAAATGCAAGAATGTATGAACTTTTATACTTATAAGCCATGAGTTAGTTTTTCAACATCCTGAGGAATTATGTTGAGGGAGCTCAGATCATATCCTTTATAGCTGGAATGATATTCCTCGCTATCATCGAATGCCCAGCCTAAGAGATAATGCTGGACAACCATCCTTCATCTGCTACTCTTATTCCTAATCTCCATACTGTTGAAACTGTTTAGGCATGTGTCAACTACTTAGGCAACTATTGTGGATCGAGTTAGGCTCATTTTTGGTTTGGATATTGTGACAGCACTGATGATAATATTTGCTTGGACTCTTTGTGACTTTCTAAAGTGGACTCTTTTTTAGAAAATCCTATTCATTATTGGTTTATTCTTAGAAAGTTTTCTGCTGACTTTATCAATGAATGGGAGAATTCATTTCTAAGAATGATTTTTTGGTATATGATTTGTTCGAGGTTTACATATCATTGGTTAGCTCACAAAACAGTTTTTTATGTTGTTGATGGTAAGAATGGAGGTGATCAGGATATCTTATTGTTGAATTTAGTAACTGAAATAGCTTTATCCATTATTGCTATGGATGGTCTTGAAAGATCCCTCCGCAAATTCCAATAATCAGAACAGAAAAAGCAGAAGACAAATATAATCATTGATTTTGAACTAATCACTACCTATGTGCATGATAGTTATTCATATCTAATATCAATGCTTGCTCAAGCGTTATTCTAATAATTATCTACAGATTATTTATGTTTGACAAGATATTAAAAAAAATTGTTCAAAATCATTAGCAAATATCCTCAAAGCTATCTATTCCTATCTGCAACTGCAAGCCAATTGTTATAAGTGATATTGATGGTGTTTTGGTAAGATCTAATAATGTGATTCTTAAAACACCTGAAGCACTCAAGAAACTGAAACATATGGACATACCAGTGGCATGCTTGACTAATGGAGGAGGGCAAACAGAGCAATCTAAGGTAAGAAACTCAACGCAATCATAGGAGAGTAATTTTTTACTAAAGATGTGATGTTTATGAACCATTCCCCTCTCCGCCCAGAACTCCAGAAACAAAGCTAAAAGAAGGGCATTATGATGGTGAGTGGATCCCTTAACATTAAATCTATACTATAATCACATAAAATTACTAACTATATCACTTGTGAAGAAATGTTTACCCTAACAACGAACGACCTTAAAAGCAAATTACCTCCAATAGAAAATGTTCAATTTTATGACTACCCCTATGATAGAGATAAAGTCTATAAATAAGTGAGTTCTAGACTCAAAGGCCCAATACCTACTTAATTTGTTGACTGGGCTCCTAAAATAAACTCTATTTTTGCTCTCAATGATATTAGTCCATACGAAGTTACTTTGTACTGTGTCCATAATATTCTAGCAACTAAATTAAGAACTAATCCTTCTTGCTAATTACCTACTTATTATGCTGCACAGAATGATACTGTTTGGGCAAGTAGCTATCCTAAGCCCGTATGGCCTTTGGACCATTTAATTACGTCCTTTAAGATCATTGCAGAAGACATGGATTCAATCTTAAGCAAATTCATTATGGAAAACCAACATTGAAGGCATTTGCTTATGTTGAATAAAAAATGAAAGAACAATTCCCTCATGGTGTGATTTTCTTTATGATTGGAGACAATCCCAAGGCTGATATACGTGGTGCTAATACAATTGGGTGGGAGTCTTTTTTAACCAGAACAGGAATTTATACGGGAAAATAAAATGACACTGAAGATCCAGCAACATTTGCTGTTGAGAATTTTGCTGAGGCAGTTGATATCATAGTAGAAATAGCTTAATAAATGAAGAAGCTTTGAACAGATAGTTGGTCAAAACAAGATTTGATATTAAGAAGATGATTTATTTCATGGGATTTATTGGAATCACTATTTTTTAAAATCTTCATCATTGTTGGTGTCATCGAATTACAAGGGGGGATCAACATTCCAAACATTTGCATCATAGGGGTGATTGGGATGATATAAAAATCCTTTGGGTTGTCTATGCCCAATAATCCTGTCTTTGCTATAGTACCCATAGGGATCAAAAGCTAGGTTATCATTGCTAGGTATTGTATATCGCCCAGAAGTAGCAGAATAAGGGCGACAGCTATGGAACTGTTGAGTTGGATCCATAGTTTCCCTCACATTTCTTTCATAGTACTACAGCGTCTCTTTAAATTATGCTGAGTTTTAGGAAATTTCCAATAATCGACTGAATTTATCTCTGGCAATAGCGATTTCTTCATGGAAATCTTCTGGATCTAGTCTAAGCTCATGATATGTTTGTTCTGATCTCCTTCTAATATAGCATCTATATGATAGGGTTGTTACCGGTAGAGTCTGGTGATTTTTTGGGTGGAGGTGAGAGTGTGTGGGTAGAGAGTTTAATAACACATAAGATTGATTACTTGGGTAATATTGAAGTTTTTGACGAAGTAATGAGCAAAGGACATTATCTACTTAAAAATTAAAATAATATCAAAATATATTGATTCTTCACCGACACTGATTACTCAGTAAGATCAAGATATTCCTAATGTTGTATTTTCTTTTTTATAATTATATTTTCCACTTTTAAAGCAAATTCTATGAGTAAATAGATTGATGACACTATTCTGGCTATCTACTAGGTTAAGAGACTGCTGGGAAGTGGTGCCTATGGCCATGTTTGGAAGGTCCTAGATAAGACTCATAAAAAATAATATGCTCTAAAGAAAATCTTTGATGCTTTTCAGAATGCTATTGATGCTCAAAGGACCTATCGTTAGATTACTGTTCTCCACTAATTAGATCACCCCAGTATAATCAAATTAAAACATGTAATGAAGGCTACGAACAACCGAGACCTTTATTTAGTGTTCTAATATATGGAAGCAGATTTACATTCACTGGTTGGGTATTTGAATGAATAATACAGGGAGGATGTGCTGCAGAACATTCACATCAGATTTATAGCCTATCAAATACTGAAGACTCTTAGTTATTTACATTCTGCCCAGTTAATCCACCGAGATCTTAAGCCATCCAACATACTCATTAATAGTGAATGCTAAAGTATATTTCCTTCATACTATAGTAAAAATATGTGATTTTGGGCTAGTGCGCAGTCTAACTCATTAATAAGAAACACCAATGGTATTGTCAGAAGAGGTAGCAACAAGATGGTACCGCTCACCATAGGTGCTTCTAGGATCAAAGAAATATTCTAAGCCAACAGATATTTGGAGTGTTGGATGTATTATTGCTTAAATTTTGATGGGTAAACCATTATTCCCAGGAACTTCAACTTTAAATCAGCTGTAGTTGATTGCAGAATTCACAGGAATACCTTCACAAGAAACAATTGATTCTTTGCAAAGCTAAGTTGCCTAAAATCTGATAAATCAATTGAGTATTCGTAAGAAGTCTATCAAAGATTATTTCCCACCAAGTTGTGATAAGGAATTCATCAAACTGATTGCTAAGATGTTAGAATTTAATCCTAAGCAACGCATTGGACTTGGTTAATTACTATCTCATAGTCTTTTCAGTGAATTTTGTCTTGGTGAGCAGGATTACTTGTGTAAAAAAATAATACTTCCTCAAATTGATGATAATATTCGTTTGAGTGTGAGCAAGTACAGAGAAGTCATTTATAGGGATGTTGAAAGAAGATATCCTCAATTTAATGATCATTTAAGGACTCCTGATAGTATTGACAAAAGAAATAACAGCCTTAAATTTAAAAGAACACCTAAATCCTTGGAAAGAGTCAGTAAAAATTCTAATTTTTCGTATCATGAAGTCAAGCAAAATCATACTTCTTTTTATAAGGGAACAATAGAAAATACCTCACTAACAAAGGGAAAAAGTCTAGAAAAAATATCAAAACAGGAGAGTCCCAAAAATAGAAGTGATTTGAAAAATATTTTTTCGAGAGAGAGATCAAGAAATGTTTTTAAGAGAATTCACAATCACAATCCAATATCCAGCTTAATGGTTAAGCCCTATTTAGTGAACAATACTGAGGTCTTACCAAAAGTAAAAAATTATAAGCATATTCATAAAACTGTGTTAAAAAAGGAGGCCAGGCAAATTCAAGAATTCCCAACTAAACTGAGAAACTGATATAATATAGAAATTTTAAAGATAGTCACAAATTAGTTATGATAAATCATTAATTATAAGAGTCAACAACTTGGTGAGCATGGGCAAAAAATACATAGTTGAAAAAATAATGGGTAAAAAATATGAAAATGGTACACTAATGTTCATATAGGAAAGACTTATTATTTCATTAAATGGCAGAACTACCCCTATAATCAATCTACTTGGGAACCAGAAGCCCACATCCTATCCAAAAACCTCATAGAAGATTATTTAAGAGATCAGGAGATGGGCAACTAAGAAAAGGATATTAAAGAGGATTCTGAATCCATCAAGGAAGAAAAAATAGAAAAGAAAAAGATCATTAAAAAAAATCCACGTCCTAAAAAGAAAAATCTAGCCTCCAAATTTAAAAGACAGGTTTTTGATTCTGATGATTGTACTTAGTCTGTTACCTTAGGCGGAAGTTCGCAAAAGATAAGCTCGAGTCCTAGTTAGTAGTAAAATTCCCCGCCCCAAAACATTTTAAAGCAGAAAAACCCTTCTAAAATAATCAGATTAGCTAAAAAGCACTCCAATAATTTTGGTATGGGTAAAGGGATGGTCAAGGTTGATGATAGTTCTGATAGTAATTAAATTCTTTAATCTGTCATTATTTTGGGTCTATGTGCAAAACCAAATGGCTTTATTTTTCATGTCAAAATGAGTGATGGTAGTACTAAATGGATGGCTCGTGATGAAGTTGCTGAGAAATATGCCCCAGAACTCTGTACTTTTTATGAGAAAAATATTGATTTGAAATGATTTCTGTCAGACAATATTAAAATTATCAACTTTAAAATGTAAGTCTCAAAAGAGACGCCATTGCTACAGTTAATTACCTTATAAAATGAGCTGGTGTTTCTACAACAAAAGTAGGCACTGTTAGTTGAATCCATCTCTGAAATGCGAGATATCATGCGCAAGATTAGATAAAACAAAGAAAAGCATTTATCTGGATCAAGTTATTGCCAAGTTGGTATGGGCTGTAATCGGGGATCTGCACCTATCTTCGTTAAGACTGGTGCTAAAGAACTCTATCCCTATTTATAAAAGCAGCTATCTTAACACCAAAAATTGAAAAAATAATTGGAAAAAGACCAACTTAAACTAATCAAGCAAATCGAATAGATCCTTAAAAAAGGACAAATACCTATTGAGAAGATTACTCAGGCAACCTTGTCAAGAATTAATGAAAAGGACGAGGATGATGATTGAAACTCATGAATCACTCGATTATTCTGCAGTAAATAGTCGCCTCTAAAGCTAGTCAGTCAATGGTCATTTTCATTTTTTTCAATATGGATTCTTTTGTTTTATGCTTTCCTTGTTGTAGCTTCATTTTAAGGTTGAATTTAATCTTTTCTCGTATAAAATTCCTTCTGCTGAGTTTATACTCATGGAGTGATTCATGTTTTTTATTGGCTTATGGGTTATACTCTGTAAGATAGCTAATTGGATAAATTTTATTAGTTACAAAGGTTGGTACCCTTTCCATGCTTTTGGTTATTTACTAGTATAAGGCACTCTTATCTGCTTGAGGTGTTAAATTTAGTTTCCACTTGCAGTAGGGTCGCAAATATAGAAGAGCCTTTAAACTACTGAAAGTATTTTTGAATTGTCTGTAGTTCATCGTCTCTGCTAGGACATTGTCAAAAGATTCTCCATACATCTATTATCGACTTACTAGCCCCAATTCCCTAAACTATTTGATAAAATTAATTTTCTTTTTCATTTGTTCCTTTTCTCTAGTTGCGACTGACAAATATTGTTCTAGGACATTTTTGGGACTAATAGAAGGATCAAGATATCTTTCTTGACTAGAATTTGATCGGCTTGGTCCCTTTTTCTGAATATTGGGAGTTCTCTTGCTATTTCGTGGTTTTTTTAGATCTACTTTAGTTCCTAGTGGTTTTTTTGCCCATGAATTAGGGGAATAAACAATATTTGATACTTTGGGAGTGTGTTATGTGGAGAGACACAAATGTTTTTTGCCTTTATTTTCTGCCTTATTATTTTTTATCATTACTAACAAAATATTGTTTATAAGATCAAGTGATGCTGGTGATAAAATTTGAATATCCAAAAGGACCATCTTCATCCAACATAATCCAATCTTTAATTGTCTGGGCAATATAAACAGGGAAATATCCTGATTATTTTTAACAGCAAATTTTCTACAGCAATTTCCCCAGAGAACTATAGATTCCACCAAAGTTCATTATTTTTTCAGTAATTTCTACAGCTTCAATGTTGGCAAATTGATTTAATAATTGATTGTCTGTGAATTTTATGAAGCCTCTATCCCCAAAATCAGCTAAAATAGCAATGTTATCTGGGTTTTCTAAGGTATTTTTGGTTGCTTCAACTATTTAGTATCCTTTCTTAGAAATTGTGTAATGTAAAGGAAAAATTTTGTTCACACAATCTTCAATAGTTTCAATTTTGTTTTTCATTTGAATCACGACATCAAAGTTTCTGGTTGGTTCATATACTAAAGTCAACAGTGGATGCCTCAGCATATAGTATATTAACAAAGTAAATGCTTGTGTTTACCTTCTGGAAGGTAAGAATATCTGTGAATTGGTTTGATTGGAAGGGAAAATTTAGCTTGAACTCAATTTTATTGATTAATCTTGCTTCAGAAGAGATTTCTCTGTATCATTCTCAACTGATTCTTCTAACTGAAAAGAATTGTTATTTGAATTGATAATAGCTTGAATATGCTACTGACATCTCTTTTTAAGCACCTTAGCCATATTTTTGGTGTTGGTCTTATGATCCATCTAAAATACTGAGAAAATTACATCATGAACAACTGCTCTTAAATAAGAATAGCCAATATTTGGATAATTAAGTCCTCTAAGAATAACTGATATGTTGTTGGTGATACATTGGCACCATTAATGATTTAAAGAATCTTTGTCCCTTATGAATGTATGGGAGGGTATTTGTATGAACACTTTGGGTAGGCTTATTCTCCTTCAATATTGAATTCCAATAGGTTATCTCCTATTTTTAGGACATGATAATAGTTCTACTTGGTCTGGAAACTTGGACTTTCGGTAAGTGCCAAAAATTCCAAGATATTTCAATCCTGAGGAATAGCGTACTTTGAGCATGCTATTTCGTTCTTAAACTATTGAAATGCCCTTGCAGCAAATATCTAAATTGATAAAAGAAATTTAAAACCTCTTCTTTACCAAACTTTCTGAGTTAGCCATTGGTGATCTTGGCAATGGCATGTAGAAGACTAAGATTCTAGATAATTTGAAAATTACAATAAATTAATTACTGGATATAAGAGTAGTTATGCTCATTTAAGTTTTTCAAGCAAGTTTTGAAGACTGATTGGAAGACATTCTTTGAGATTGACTTAAAGGAGTAATCTACGATTTTAGAGGAGTTTTGGAAGATCCCATTCTTTTAGAGATTGTTCTATAGAGCTAACAAGATAAGCCTTTCCATTGTAACCAGAAGATATCTTAAGTGATGCCTAGATTGCCATAGTGATAGCCAATGATGAGTTTTTAGCTCTAATTTAAAGCTATGAGCTTTTTGTTTGTATTTATTCTTATAGAAAGTTCAACAATTCGATAATTACCTTATAGTCAGAACTTAATTTGAAGATAGACTTACCTTCTGTGATTTTAAATTACTAGCTATCAAAATTCACAAACTTCTGTAGTGATCCTCGAAACCTACTTATATAGATGTACAACATCATCAAAAGTGACTATCAAAATAAACATATCTTGCTCTATATTAGTAGATAACTTGGAGTAGCTTTAAGCTAAGAACTATTCACCAAGTGAATAGAATAAAGTAAAAATTTTCTTATTGAAAAATTGGTTGAGACTCTGATCCAATATGATGCAAAGCATAGGATATTTGGTACTTTAATGGGTTGGTTGCTGATTAAGAGGTGCTAGACAACTGTAACTAAGCTATTTTAATTCTGTTGAGGTTGAGCTATATCTTTTTATCAGTGTGATTGTTGCATCCACAAATGGAGCATTGATATTCATCTAAATACAATATATAATACATTCATTCTTGATGTGGCAGAATTTATTCAAGAATGCTTTACAAGACTTGCAACGCGTTTATGGAGTGATGAGAGAATTCAGCATCTTAAAAGGGGGCCAACTGATAGTGTCAATGGGATTGATAGATAGTTTCTCAGGGCTGAAGAATTCGGCCAGGGCTGACCAGAAGTAGAAACTTCTGAAGGCCAGAGTTCTCTTTAGGTGGTTTTTGCTATCGCTAAATAATTTCTTCCATGGATATGATAGATGGTTTAATGGACTCTTAAAATGTCAACACGAATAATCATATTTTTAACATCATCTTCTAAAAAAATCATCAAGTCCTTTTGATTTTTTTCTCTGCCTTCTCTTAGTACTTTTCTCAGCACGTTTTTGGTTCAATCTACTCAGATTTACAGGGAAGTGGTTGTCATACACTTATCTATAATGTCTATTGATGCAGATAAATTTCCTTTACATTCAATTTATTCCATTACAAACTGGACATATAATATTGATTCCTTTGGGCTATTTCTTCTTTCAAGTCCAGCTTCAACTCTACATCTTTTTCCAAACAATCTTTAACATTTTTTGTTTCAATTATTGGCTATTTTTTCTATTTCTTGTTTAGAAATTTAACTCAGACTCTTCTTTTTT
>CASCJZ010000127.1:0-18146 GCA_949152475.1 Terebella lapidaria
TTTTCTGGGTATCTTGGTGACTTGAATTCCAGCTGGGGGCCACTATAGCTTCCCTTTGAAGTTAGAGTCTTTTTTATGATTAAAGTATAACTTTATCCATTTTCTGTTGAGATTCTTTGGATATCATTTTCCTTTTCTCCCTTGATAATATATCCTGACTATTTCATTTTTCTATCTCTTAATCAATAATTACTTGGTGTCTATTTCCATGGTGATTCTGTTCTCTGAGTTCTTGATAGCTTGAATGACAATAGATCCATATCCGACACTCTCGAAATCGGGATTAAAAATGATCCATGATCCTTTCTTGACTGGATTGATATAGGTAATGTTTCTTTTTTAATCTCTCGCCTTATTAGATAGTACATCTTTCATGAAGTCCAACTGGTCATTTTTAGTCATTTTAGCATCAGCAAGTCCTATATCTTAGCTACATACCATATTGATAATGCAGCGGTACTCAACCATTAATTGCTCTACCTTGTATCTGATGCAATACCTTCCTGGAGTTAGCTGGAGGTGGTAAGTTAACTAATTATCATATCCATGGAAATAATCACTTAGAATATATTAGAACTTTGTTTAAGATCTCATGCTCAAAAAATCTGCATTATCTAGTTCAAGCAAATTTTTTCTCACACTTTCTACAAATGATTGCTCCATATTATTATTCTAAATTTCTTTCCCAATGAGCACCTTACAGTATGGAATGACTGAATGGTGCATTTTTGATGTATTTAAGCGCTAATTAGCAAGATTAAAAGAACTTGTGTTGGGGAAAAAAGTATTAAGACAGATAAATCCCCTCATTGTTCATTTAAAAAGTTAAAATCTTAGCTTAGAGGATCTAGCATCTAAATTGAGAGTATATTTATTGTAGTATAGCTCTTGTGGAATGGAGTAAATTCGATGTGAAAAATAAATTAAATAGAATACATTAAGAAATTCCTAATAAGTTAGTTCAAAATTCATTATCTTAAAGTTCCGGATATCTTTCAGGAATAGGTTGATTCCAATGATGATAAATATAGCTTTTAATTCTGATGTAAATAGCACCATAGACCTGTTCAAAATCGGTTATTACAAAGGAAGCACAGTGAGGAGCTAAACCAAATAGACTAACACTAGGATCATTTTTGGTTTTTACAACAAAAAATTCATCATTTTCTTTGCATTTTTTAAGAATTTTAATCATATTTTACTTTGATTCTAGTAAGGGTTGATAATTCTCCAGCTTGGGTAAGAAAATGTCTTTAATAAAAGAAAAGGGTTATGCATCATATAGTCTAGAATAACCTCCTTTCAGCTTGGCCCATACCTTTAAAATAATGAGAATCCAAGGTTATACATGAAAGTGTTTGTGAAGAATAGGGGCATTGGTAGTAGTATCAACTCAACATAATCATCAACCATTTATTTTACAAGTCTACCATCTCGATAGATTTACAACTTAGTAAAATCCTCTATCATTGATGGTAAGAGGATCAAAGAGAGTCTTATAATGCCATCGGGGAAGCATTTATATTTCTGATAAATAAGTTGGCTTTGGCATACATAGTTGCTATTGTATATAGGTCTTAGATATATGGGAATAGTGGTGCATTGATGGGGAAAATATCCAATAGTCTCCGTGCTGTATTTTGGGATTGTGTTTATTTTAGTCAAGTTTGAATTGTTCATCTAGGTATAGTAATTGATCAAAGAATTGCTTAGAGTTGGTTTAGAGTTCGGGAAGTAGCTCCTGGGTAATTATGACCGATGATGAGTCTTATCGATGATATAAACATCTATGCTTTTGTTTGAAGATTGCTATTAACTTTACATTTTATTCTGATTTGAATTTAATGTGAAATATATAATGTTTTTAAGAGGTTGGAGTGGATTATTTTCATAAGCTTGAGACTGATTATCTCTACTTTCAATAGCTCCAACACTCTTAATATTTGTGTTGATAACAAATATTGAGTATAATTAAACTATATGGAAGTAAGTAGCAGTGATGATGATATAATTGTTCTTCCCTAGCTTACTCCAGAAGAACAGCAACAAAAGCTATAAGAGTCTTATCTAACATAAAAACAATAATTCTTCTCCTCTACCCAAAAATATCAACTTAGTAATTGGTATCCAGAGCTAAAATAGACTACTTTTGCATCTTCTTCTTTCCCTCTGACCATTCAATAGGCCTATCTGCTTAATCAACTCTACTATTCAGAACATCTAACCTAACCCCAGTAGTATTGTCTTCAACAATTAAAAATTAAAATCAATACATATCTCTAGGAACACTTTCCAAGGGATGCTCATGAAAATTAGACACCAGAAGCCCTAAAGACTACTGTTGGAATTATCAAGACTAGCAATAAGCAAAGTAAACTACAGAGGAATTAACTTAATACTTGAAAAAGTTCATAGCTGTACCGAAATCTTCAGATGAAATAATGAATTAAATCTATAAAATTTTTCCTGTTGAAAGCTAACAGAAGTTATATATCAAAAATGGTAATGATTTTATCAGAGTATTTAGTCGAAGTGATAGAATTGTTATTGACTTCAGGATATGTCCTTAGTAAGGGGAAAACTCTTTCAACAACTGCAGTAGTCATGGAACTCAGTACCAGAGGAACAAGTACTAGTGTATATTGGGGAAGGTAGTGGAATTAATGTGAGTGGTTTGAATAGTTTAGGTGCTTTTATCATATTTATTGTCTAACAGCCATCTCACAGTATGATTAAAAATGTTACTTCCAAGAAATTGTAGCTCTATCGGAAAAGTTAAATAAATAATTCAACAATTCTTCAAGAAATCAGACCTACACTGGAGAAATTGACAATGAAGGATGGAGTCATGGATGTCATCATTAAGTTGAAAACCAAAGAAACTAAGTTAGTTGAAATTAACATATTCAGTAGATAGTCTAGGGGCTTCCCTTATACAACTGGGATCAAGATCAGGAAATACTTGAAGGAAAACACTTACCTAAAGTCGATATCAGATTAGTCCAAAAAATTAACCCTACAATGTCCAAGATTTGGATTTCAACTATGATGGGAATGATTGAAAGAGGAATCGATAACATAGTACAGTCAGCCCTAACCAACCTGGGTGAAGAGTATGTAGCTCTCTGGAAATGATAATTCTATTAAGAGTTCTTGCAATGATATACAGTCTTTGCTTGAGTATGTATATATATAGCACTTAACATAACTAACAGAATTTAATATTATTTCAATACATTTCAATATTATTTCTTCGAAAAACCTTCATTCGAATGATTCTTGTCCAGAGAAATTAGAGAATCAATTAATGTTCTCCTATGATACTATAACTGCTCTCCCTTTGAAAGTGACCAATTACTTCTGATTCTTCCAGAGATGTATTTTCCCATCTGGGTTCTTTCTCTGAAGTCACTCCAAGCTATAAATGCTCTTCAGCGACTTGCTCACATGAGCACATATCAAAGTAGTTTTTCCAGGTTTTTTTCTTAGTCCTTAACCAGACCTATCAGAAACATTACTTTGTTCACTTTTAAATTAAGAAACTGTGACTTCTTACTGGTTTGATATATCAATTTAGGATTGTTTGATGGTAGGGGCATTAGTGGTAGTGGTGAATGAGGTATTATTTCTCCGTAATGTCTTGACTAGGGTAATTTTTTTCTTGTGGGATTTTTGATCATTGACATATATCATAATGTATAGGTCGATGGAATAGTACATTAGAAAGCAATAGTAATGCAGTTATAAAATTTTATCACAGACTAAGGATATTATTATATATCTTCGTGGCTGTTCTCATATGGTAATAACACTGATACTTGTGCTTTAAATTGTGCTTTTGGTGCTGCTTCAGATATTAGTGTTATTTATGTTTTTTTCACTTGATTATTATATATACACAATCATTTATTATTACCAATAATTTTCAGCTGCTCAAATTTTAAATAGTCATCATTACAGTGATCTTATTCAAATTTTTCTTTTGTCGCTGGGACTGAAAAGCTTTATTTTCGGTCTATTGACCATGGTACCATATGGTTCGAAGATCTTTGGTGATAATTTTCTTTTAAGTGATTTGATTCGTTACTGCAAGTGGTGACTAGGTTCTTTCTTCTCGATTAAACCATGTATTTGCTCAAAATCCATTCTGGCTTAGCCTATCTATTGTTTGTAAGCATAATAATTATTACTTTAGAAGGGTATTCTTTTATTGTTTGTCTTTAATTCAGTTTACAGAATTTGAATGCATGTCTAGAACCTATTTGCTTTTGATAGTGCTTCGATTCTAGATGATCAATTTGGGTGGATAACATTTAAATGGTTTCTTTCTAAGACTATTCTAGGTGTATATAGGGGCTAGATGTACAGTTGGGCATATGATTTGACTACCCAAGGCATCTGTGACTCAGAGTAAGTTGACTAAGGAGCTACTGTTTCGAGAGTCTGTAATTTTTGGAATGATGGTTGGTATTTACTATGATGTATTTTTGGGAGATTGTTAGGTATATTTGTCATTATTTGACCTTCCTATGATTTTATTAATACAATAAGCAGCTAATGGAATAAAGAGAATCAATTTGGCTACTATTGATCATTATGAGAATATTTAATATATAATGTTCCGCAACGATAGAACCCAATATTATTCACTTCCACACACCAAACTCACAATAAAAACCAGAGGTATCAGTCATAAAATGATATCTCCCAAAATAGAAACTCTAAGAAATCAACATTAATACTTGTAGTAGCCATATGGAAATAGGAATAGAAAATCAGAAACATCACAAATGACCAATTTCAAGGCATAAATAGATAATTATTTTCATAAGAATTACTCTCAGTGATTGGTCATTAAGAGTCTAACCTAAGCTACTTTAAAGATAAAATTCAACAGGAAAAAATGAAAGTAGATAATGACTTCAGTAATTTCCAACAAGAAATTATCCATGTCATTGAAGACTTTAAAAATATCAATAATTGCAGAATAGATAATCAAGTACATAGGAATACTTAACACTCTATCGAGTCCTCAAAACTCAAGTACTGGATTTTAAAAAGTTAAGAAGGTAAGTATCTCACCAAAAAGTATTTGGAGGAGGGTAATATTTTGAACAAATCAACCATTCCAGAAATCAATATTCAAATATAAATATTCTTGATGAAATCTAAAAGGATGCTGAACTATTCAAAAAATCAGGAAGGTCTATCAAAGACTCTCTGAACTGCAAAAACAAAAATTAGATCCTATTATGGGTGTAGCTAAGAAGATCATGGTTATAGGAAGGGATGATAAGAACTATTATTGTCAGAGGCAGATGATCTAGCTGTTTAAGCATCTCAACGTCAACTTTTCAAATTTCAGTCAAGAAAGAAGGTTTTTGAAAAAATAGATTCATTTATCTACAGTTGTAACCAGATTCTTGAAGAAGAGAATACCTGGCTGGATAATATATTATGAGTAAAAACCAGTAGTTGTAATGGGAGAGTGAAAAAATTGATATTAAAAATTCACCAAAACGGAACAATCCAGGAGATAGAAAAACTGAAGAAGAAAGATAAAGTATAGATAGTAATCCCTACAACATATTCAATCCAAAAACAAATCAGCAGAGATCTACTAAGAAACCAGTCATCTTGAAGCACGCAAGAATATTATTTCACCTGTGAAACACTCCAAAATCCACAAAAACTATCAAATGAAAAATTCAGATATGATCAAAGTAGAAAGATCTTTCTCTGCAAATGACCAAGTATTATGGAAGAATCATTCTCATTTACCTAATAGACCTCCTGTAGCCTAAATTAGAAGTTGGAGGTGATCAACAATCATTGATTAGTACTTGGATGGAACAAATCAAATTGGAACCCATTAAGAGTATTTCTTTCTAAGAAATTCATGCATAGATATTATTATGTACTGTTTTTATCAAACATTTTTTGGCAGTGGTAGTAAAGATAATACCATATCAATTTACGATTTAAACACTGATGAAATAGTTATCAAACTGATAGGACATGTATCCAGTATATGTTCACTTGGAACTTTTAATCAGAAATATCTACTATCAGAGGGGTGATGTAGGGTGTAATAGTGTGATTGTAATGGGATCCTAAGACGTGGACCATCAAAAATCGATTACAATCTCATAAAGCAGCAGTTACTTGTTTACTAGATATGAATGATGGAGAGCATTTTATTTTCTGGTAGCTATGATAAGAAAATACACATTTATAGCTACCAAGACAAAATTTCATTGGTTATTACTATAAACAGTAAATCAGCTGTATCTGGAATAGTGATGACTGCAGATGGAATCAAGATTAATTAGTTGTGGTCTTGACTTTAGCCTCAGTGTTTGGAAGGTTAATAAGCATCATCTTGCTATTGCTACTGTAGAATTGGAAAGATCTATAATCTAATTCTGTTCTAATCACCTCAATTAAGGCCATTTCTCTCTGTAGTGAAGAAGTACTGATTGGCACTAAAGATGGAAAAGTCAAATTTTTTAATATTTAAAACTGGTGAAACTATTAAAACATTCACAGTCAGTAGTAGTTCAGTTATTGAACTATTAACTCTGGAACGGAAAAATAAACCATTACTACCCTTAATTCTCTCCTGCTCCAATAAATAAAGGATGCTCATCCTAACCAAAACTGATATAGGAATGAACTAATGGGTCAATGTTTCAGGTAAGGTGAAAGTTGAACATGGATGTGGAATTGGACCTAAAATTGTCATAAAATGTCAACAAGTTGACCCTATTATAGCTGTTTTAAGCCAAAATAAACTCAGTAAGGAAGTTTCTCTATATAAAATTTTATATAATTGATTTTTAGACGAATCATGCAATATAGTGATATAACTTCCGATCATTTTCATCTCTTTCACAGTATCCCAAAGCCCAAAAGTTCCTCTAATCTCTATTTGACTGTGCTTCTTCTGAGAAGTTGAAAGTTTTAAGGTAACTGTGGGTCTTAATGGCAGTTAATAATTCAGCAAAAGTAATACTATTATTACCTGAAGAATGACTATGTTTCATAACCTTAATCAATGCTGCTTCTATAAGTTTTTATCTTTACTTCATGATTTTAGCTTATTCTAGATTGCTTTGATGAAGCATTTTATGCATTTCTATTGAAGGCTTTATGAAGATGACTTGATTAGGTTTAGTACCCTGAGGAGGAATATATTACATATTAATGGATAACAATTATCCCTCACTTAGAGGTTCCAAAGGTGATTGTTCCCTGTTGATAAGTTTACTTTGCGTCAGTATCATCACATATTTTTGAAAGTTGCTCCTGGGTAGAAGTTCCCTTAATCCCTTTGATTTTCTGCTTAAGGTTTCCATATAAGATTCCAAAGTTTGGACTCTCGCTGATGTGCAGTAATAACATTAAGTAAATATTTTCTGCCTGAAATTTACATTAATAGTCTTGAAGTTCCCTGAGAAGAGTGAAAATCCTCTCTCTAATTTAAAAACTAATGATCTGTTTTAGTGTTGCTGCTGATAGATTGTTTTAATAGTAGCACATTCCTTGAATAGGTAATTAGGAGGCTATCTTTGGTTAAAATAACTAGTACATTTAGAATTTGGTCTTACTTAAACTATCTGGCCAAAAGTTAGGGTTAAATAGGCGAATATTCCAACTGAAACTAGTAAAGGGCATTCTTTGGTTAAATTGAGCAGATTGTTAGATGCTACTTTCAATATCCCTAATCATGGTCTTATGATTGGAAAGTGAAACTGTACCATATTTTTCCTAAGTAATAAGAAATAATAGTTACTGAGAGTTTTTTAAATAACAGAGTTCTATTTATATTTTAGGCTAATTGAGGGGATCAATCAATCTTCGACTGAGGAGGTTCTTGATGGTAAATAAGGATAGAGTCCTGAGCTACCAGATTTTCAAGAATTAAAAAGATATTTGTGAACTTTTCTAAGCATTAGTCTTCATCTAATTTAAGTTTAATGCATTCCTTGATTGTGAAATCCATATAGTCAGCTAAATTTTTAGCAGCTTCCAAGGTGTCCAGTAGTCTTCTGAATGTCTGATCCCTTATTATAAAGAGTTGAATATCTTTGTTGGTGAAATCTTCAATGATTTTATTAATTTTTTTTTTAAGTAGTATCATTTCTGGAATGTGCTTCTCTATACTTGTTGATTTTTTTATTAATACGAGATCCTTCTTCCAGGATGTGTTCTCCAATGATTTTTTCTAAAATTGGCATGGTTGTTTATCTATGTTGAATAAACAGGTTCAGGGAATATTTTTATTCATAACTGTATTCCTTAGAATCAACTTTGAAATTAGCCAGGATATGTTTTGATGCTGCCCTCCCTGCTGGTCCGATACTCCAAATCAGTGATTAATAAAATATCAACGATTGCCTTTAAATATAGACTTTTATGCTTACTAGTAAAAAGTAGTAATCCACTAATTCTTGTTCACGTTCAATGTACTTAACAACTGCCATAAAGTCTTCTATGGCATTTAAAGGTCTAATTTTTTCTTAATAGATTTTATGATAGAAATCCTGAGCTTCTCTGATAAATTTAGCTTAATAAAAATTCTGAGAAAGAATGTCTAAGAAGTATTGATTCCATTCCTAAATCTTTTGTTAAGCTAATATCTCTCTTCTTTATAGAAATGAATATGATTATTTTTTGATTGAATTCTGGCTAATTAACTGAGTCCACAGGCCCAGACTACTTCTAATACATTCCCTAAGAATTTATTTATCAATTTTAAAATTTTCTCTTTCTAATCGAAGCAATGATAGCACTATTTTCTGGATAATACTTTGGTTCTTAGCAGTACATTTTTCTTGAAGCGATACAAAGCAATGGCTGGTATTGGGAATATACCATTATCTGCCTCAATGGTAATGAAATTGCCTTTGTCCCCAGTTAGTCTTATGTGCCTCTTCATAGTACTAGTTGGAATTATAGAGGAGAGAATAGTAATAAAATGTAAAACGTTTAAAGTTTTTCCCATTGTTCTGATAGTGTCATCAGGAAATCCTACTCTTGGTGGCAATGGCTGAGTTTTGGGAGTATATATTCACTTGTATAAATAGATACTTACTTGATTAGCTCATCTAGAAGGGTTTTAAAGTATTAAAGAAGTGATTATTTTTGTTTATTATTGGACTCCTGTTGGGTTTAGGATGAAATTTTAAAAATATTGCTAAATTTTCTGACTAGGTTACTTAAAGATAGTTAGAAAGGTTTTTCCTGGAGAGCAGAGGATTTTAGTGCATTTTCCTTCAAAAAGTTAGCAATAGGCATGATAAACTTCTCTCATGGAGACTGTAATAGATTGAACTGTCGAGTTCATTTCAATTTATAATAATCAAATAGGTGGGACATTTTATTATCAAACAATTATAATATCTAGATGGACAATAATTGGATCCAAGACTGAGTGTCTTCATTAAACTATGCTTCTGGTAGATTGAATTCTTATATGTGACTGAGTCCATTTTAATATCCAAACTATAGTCAGTCATTTATCATTCTTATGAAAGTCTAATACTGGTATCAATATTAAATTAAATTATTCTTAGTGGAAACTGTTAGATTAATTCGACTTGATTTGATTACCAATGACTCCTTTAAAGAACTGACTCTAATTCTGAGCAACCAACTCACTAGCCCACGAGTTAAATATTTATTTCAATTGACCAAGGTGTATTTGATTGAGAAATTACAAGAAGAAGAATAATCACAAAATAATTATAAAACTATTTAACAACTATTTTATAACTTTCACACGAGCAAATCTAAGCGGTCCTAGGACCGCGACCTTTGGTGACCCCCTTGTTAGTACCGTATTCTGAGTAAGGTCCTAGCTAACGCTCGGCCTCATTTATAACACCGTATTCCTCGCATATCAGTAGTTCATGTATGAGCCTCGCCTTCAGCTCGGACTTCTTTTGACCTTACAATTTATCTCTGTACATAAAATTCTTTTCTCAAAAAATCTCTATGAAAGTCAATATCAACCACTCCTTCTGATGGCACCTTCCATATATAAACTCTACCTGATCTCTTAATGGTGACACTTAGAATTGACTATAACTACTCCTTCCCTATTAATTTGGAAAAAAAAAATCCAAAAATTTATTCACTTTTTTAAAACCCAAAATTTTCATACTTCTAAAAACTTCTCTCATTTATTACCCCGGCCATTTAATAGATCTCATAAAGGTAGTATAGACATGTAACAATCATAGACCCTTCAGGTGTACTAATTGGTCACAATATGGTTAACAAAAAAAAATCATTTTTAAAAAAGTCCCAGAAAAGTCACCATCGACCCCTCACGTTTTATTGTATATATTAATGTATCCCATCGAGATCTTTCCACTGATAATATTTAAACATCTCGGGAAAAAATCAGTTAACATATAAAAATATGAAAAATAAAAAAAAATTATCAAAAAGTCATACTTCCAGAAACCTTAACTCAATTCTGATTGCATTATTAAACTCTACTACCCCAACTTACTTATTAAAAACATCATCAGAATAGTGATCCCATGTATCATCTATCAGATATAGAAAATTGCAAAAGGGGGGAAAAAAAAAAATCATTTTTCATTTTTGATCCTGATAGAAGGGGGTGAGGGTTTTTATAGTATTTTTTAAATTATATACTCAAGTAGATCTATTCAAAAATGAAATAAAAAAGGGGTTAGGTGGTGGTCGTCGGTGTTGTCTTTTATTTTTTTATATAATAGTAAATAATAATAATAGTAATTATTTTTCTCAATCATACTGGGTTCATGCTTTTTCTTACCAACTAACTTCTTATCAATGGTTATTTACACCAGTGAAGGCTTTGATTGTTCAGTAAAATTGTCTTCTGGCGGAAACAATAAAATAATAAGCAACTATTGATCAACAAAAACAAACAACAACTAAATGCTATTATCACAACTTTCCACCATTTCAAGTCTGTTGGCAATTGAATGCATCGATTATTAGTAAGTGTTAAGTTTCTCTTGCAGAGTGTACAATTCTGATCATTGTCACAGCGCTAACAAAACTCAATATTACAAGAATAACATTGATTGTCAAATGGGACTTAGGGTATACTTGTTTGGACAAGAACATTTCCCCAACTTGGCCACAAATCTTCCTTCACAATCAATGCAAAAATTGTTCTTTTCACATTGAATACAATGATTAACTTGACATTTTACACATAACCATATGGAATTAAGTGTGTAGTTAGATACACATTAGGTACAGAATGTGCTATTAATACAGCTTAGACAATTGGAAGAGCATTATAAACATTGACCAGATTGGATATAATAAGTGGAAGCACACAAAAAGCATGTATCAGCTATATTACATTTTTAACAGGCCAATACATTGCAGGAAATGCAATAACCTGTAATATCACTAATATTTTTCCCCTCATCACAATAGCAGGAGTTATTGCTGAGGGTCAAATTCTGTTAACAACTAACACAAACATTAATTGCTGAACATTGACTGCATTTATCTATTGTACAACGAAAATATATTCTAGTATTACTTAGTGTATTCCCAATCACCAAAAAATCATCATTAAAATCACTTGCAGTTAGTGAACTTGTTGATTCTAGATAGGTTTAAACGAGAGAATATAAGGACTCTTGTTTTTTATAGAGCCTAGCATTGGTATCTCGACCAGATAAGAGCAGGTACTGGTGGTTTCTCGATATTACTACTGATATTAGGGGCTTAGTAGAATTCACTAATGATCTGAAAAAGTTCAAAAATGATTCCATTAAAAGCATATATAAATGCTTTATTCTGGAAGGCAACAACAATATATTGGTGATCATCAGTGATATCAACTGATCTTGAAACTGAGGGATAAGGCTGAGTGAAGTTTTGAAAAGAGGTAAATTCATTTCCATTATAGTTAAAAATGAATACAGTTTAATTACTGGAAGTCACAATTAAATATAGGTGGTCCTGAGTCATTTTCAGTCTGTAGAACAAAAACTCCAAGATATATTTCCTGCACCTAAATAAAATTACTCCCATTTCTTTAGTAAATATAAACTGATTTACATTTTCTACAAGAAATGGCCAGATATTGATGGTCGTCAGTTAGCATAACTCCATAAATATCGATTTCTGGAAAAAGTAGTCTTTGAAGGAATTAAATAGGTGTTTGTTGAATTGTTGTAGATATAAATATCAGCTGTTCTGTTCCACAACCCATTAACCAAGTACTTTTCATCATTAGTGATATAAACACTGTAGACAGGAGCACTTACTATTGTTTGAGTCAAAGCAAATGTACCATTATTAAAATTAAAGATATAGGTGTTCCCATCATATGAAGCTATAACCAGCACTTTACTTGTGTTAGTCAGCTTAAGTGCTTATACCCGGTGAAGAGGATCAGTTATGACCTCTAAGTAGTTATAGATGGAAGCACCAAGAGCACAGAGCATCAAAAACGATCAAGACAGACATTACTTTCATTCAAAAACTCTATATTTTATAAATTTTACATTATGGAAATAATCCTCCAGGTTATTTATGCTATTTGTAAAATATTTTATGCAGCATTGAGTTAGAAGAAACTTGTGAAATCAGAATACTAAATCTTAACTAAATTATACAGATCTAAGATCATCAAGAATCTTCAAAACCTGTAATATAGAATCTATGTACTATGTGGTTTAGAAAAAATTTATAAGGCTGAAGAATTAAAGAAAGTCAATATTATTATTTAAATGGACATTATCAGGAATTATGTAAACACAAGATTTATTGTAATACAGATTGAAATTTACCTTCCTCAAGTTAAAATTGTTGAGTCTATGAATAAATCAGTATGAGAAATAGCTAAACCATTAGAACAACTACTACAACAGAGTTTAAAAGAAAGGCATCTGATAAATCAAACAATAACAAGGTGTGAACCCATCATGAATGATTAAAAGCATTGAAGAGAGTTGATTTAATTGGGTAATAATTCTAAATAATAGCATCTAATGCCGTTAATAGGAACTATTTTTATTCAAATTAATTATCAGAACTTTGTATATCTTTTACCAAATTACCTTGGTGATTAGATATTCCTTTAATTTCAAATGGTCTGACATACAGTTCTATAAACATGTCTTCTCAAGTATTTAGGTCTTCTTGGTTAATGAGAATTCAACCCCCTAAAAAAGCAACATGAATAGTGCAGTTGAAACACGTAAATGATACCACCATAATTTGGTACTATTAGGCTGAAAGGAACATTGTGTTAATAAAATAGATAGTAATTCAATAAAATTATATTATCATTGCTTATTATAAAGTATAAGGAAGTCTATGGTTCCAATAAAGGTAGTATTCTTTAACTCAGAAATCTGATCTTCATATTAGAGTTAATACACTCATGAAAAATTAATGAATAGTTCCCGCTAATTAGAGCTCCAACGCTCAGTATATCCCTATTAACTGGTGGCTGTTCGAACCACTAAAATGATTGTATGTATCCCTATTATTCATCCTTTAACAAAAGTATTGATAATAGGACCACATGACCTGAATAAAAACGTCAACTCATATTACTCTCTAAAGTATGAACTATCCCAAAAAGGATGATCTCATTTAGCCATGACTTGAAGATATTTTTAGGTAAACTTTTTCGGAATATCAAAGTTAATAGGAATAGTTTTCTTTAGAGAATAAGTTTTTTATTTCTATTTCAAGATCCTTAAAAAACTACCATTAAAATCCTGCTTCCTGTTGATAAATGAGAGACTCATATATTCTAGAATCCATACCCAGATAATTCACTAGTTCTATGAACACAAATTTATGAAAGTCACATTAACATGGTACTGGGAGCACAGGATAAGCTTATTGTATCAATCCTATTTTTCACTTTTGAATGATTGGATTTAGTTATTGATTTTTTATCAGATTTTACAAGTCTGGCTTGTATTTATATCAGTTCTTGCTTAACAGTCTATTGCTTCTGTCTTAATTTTAACTGTTTTGATCTCTTCCAAGTTAGTATTCTTATTTTAATTCCTTTTAATAATGATCAAATTGCATTAATTTTTTTTCAAGACATAATTCTTTCAATGTAATTTTTTTTATTAAATATTACATCAAGACAAGCATTAATAGCTGAAAACAACTTTACCATTTATCTTAGCATTGAACCTTAGCTATTTAAACAAGATCGATATCATAAGTTATAATTTTTTTGTTCAGAATAATTCAGTAAATGATTCATTGCCCCTGATTGTTGGGCTGGAACAGAAATTATCTATTCTTCAGGTACTAGCCTTCCTTTTTCTGTTTCATTGACTGTGTGTGTTTTCAGAATAGGTTTTATAGTGATGTTCATTCCTATTGTTCTTGATGTGTTTAGTCACCTTGAAACTTATGTAGAGTCTTTTCTAACAGTATTCTTATGTTTTAGTGATGTCCAGATGTCCATATGTTCTGAGTGATAATTTTTTGTTTTTTTTTAGATTCTAGATAATTTTAGTTTATTTATATGTATTGTTAGTTTTTTTAAGGTCTGGGGTGAGGCAATAGTCATTATTTATTTCTTCTGTTATTTTTTTGTTGTCTTAATTCTTCTTTTAAATTTTGTCTCTAAAAATGAATAATCCTTTTTTCTTCTTCCTTAGACTCCATTATTATAATAACTTTAAAAATTATTGGAGGGCATACAATAATAGCTGTATTAAAGATAATTGATGACACTTATAGTTATATATAATGTTACACAAAGAAAAAAAATAACAATATCGATCAGAGTCTTTAAAGCTTCAAAGAAGGAAGCATCCATTAGAACTACCTCGGTTCTATTCTAAACCAAAGAATTAACTCAAAAATGAATTAGACCTTAAAAATCATCTGTTTAAAGTCTCTAAAATTCAGCAACCCAATAGAGCTAAAGATACAAATGAGGATATGAACACCCACCGGAATCATTAAATAACAACCAGGAAGAATACCAAACATTCAGACTTAGACTCAATCAAAAAGCCATAGTCAATGAAAAAAATCAGCCCTATTGAAGATAAAGCAACTTGTATTATTAAATACACTCAACAAAAAAGATAGAAACTCTTAGATATACCTAAGGTTGAGCTAGAAGGTAAAAAACAGTTTAGAGCCAAAAATATAAAAAATTCTAATAGTCCATTCATATAAAAAAGATAATCATATAAAAAGGATGTATATAAAAACAACATTAACACAGAGTCACTCAGTGTAGACACCACTCCCAAACAGGTCTCATCACAAAAGAATTTCACAGAAGGAAATGATAAGTATGGTAATAAATAAACCTAAGAGCAGGAAAAACCTCAAGAAATAGATCGGGAAATCTGGAGAAAAATTTAGCAATATCTTAAACATGTAATATAAATCAGAATATAGATGTATATAGCCTTTAACTTATAATCAGCTGAAGGATATATTACCTTAGAGAAATTTCAATCAGAAAAGAGTGCTTACAATGCGGTTCCCAACAATAAATTCAAAAACAAACTCAAAATTCATTTTTCAATGACTAGAATTACTATATATCTGTATGTTCATCTAGCTCTAAATAATATGGAAGCTAAATTAGTCTATCAGATTATTGAAAGGCTCTATGAATCACATAAGTTTGCTACAAATGTATATAAATTATTCATTATTCAAGATTCTATGGAGTAAAGAAACTAACAATTCAGCCATTAAACTTAAAGCCCAAAATGGTAATAGCTATAAGATCATTGATCCTTGGATTACTTCACTGGCTAAAAATAATGAATTTGTCCAAAAGACCCTTCATCTCATGTAGATGTATCATAAAGTAGTCTTTCCAAGAGATGGATACCTCAACATTAATTGTTTAAGAATTTACTCGAATCTTCCCTCAAAATAGAATCATTTGAGTTCATTAATGTCATTGATAAGACTTTAAAATGGGAAGTATTGAAGATACCCAGTTACCCTTACTTACCTCCAGCACATTTTGATAAGGGGTTTAGTTTAGTGTTGGACCTAGATGAGACTCTCATTCACTATGATCAATAAAGTGAAACATTTCATGTTCGACCCTATGCTGAATAATTCATCATCAAATCTGCTAAATTCTTCGAAATTACCATATTCACTGCTGCAACTAAGGAATATGCTGATGAAATCATTCATGAAATCGATCAGCATAATAACATATCCTATAAACTATATAGAAATCACTTAACATTTCTCCCTAATGAGTAAACTGCCCTCAAAGTACTTTCAGAGCTATGTAGGATATTTCATTATTGGGTCGTTCAATGGATAAGACTTTTATTGTTGATAATTTGGATAGTAATTTCCGTCTTCATCCTGAAAATGGTATTGCTATTAAATCATGGTATGGTGATGACGATGATGATTGTATTTTAGGTAAACTCTATATAATTCTCCTAAGTAAGCAGATTAATAGATATAGAAATAATTGAAGCCTACCCAGAGGACATTCGAAAAGGAGTTAAATAGTATTAAGGCTATATTAGATAATAAATTACAGCCAATTAGCTTATTTATTAACTCAAAGCAGAACTCTGAGTGGGTATTCAAAGAATATGATCATAATTTGATATTTATTCATGCTAAATATATATTCAATGGATTCAACAGCATCCCCTATGTTTGTACTATTTCTTATTCAAATTCAAAGGTAGTGTTATTCCTCCTCTTAAATGGATATTATCAATAATAGATTCAATAAAATGCTGGAAACTCTCTTCAATACCAAGATATTCTAAGGCTGAGGTCTCATAGAATAGATTAATTTTATTATCTTGTGCCCATTTTTTCCCTGTTGATTCTTTAATTTCTCTAAGATTGGTTAAATCTTTCTTATTACCCAATACAATTTCACTAATTTATTGAGTATTGGAGTACTCTTCTACTAGTCTTCTCCATTTCCTTAGAGATTCAAGTGATCTTTCATTTGTTAGATCATATACATAGACAATTCCTAAAGCATTTTTAAAGTATTGTAGCATCAATTTAGGATCATTACAATCTCCTGCAATATCCCAAAAGTATATATTAAAGATATTTTTTTTACCTTCCCATGGTCCCCAAAAACTTCTTTGAGCATATTGAACTCCTTCAGTTGATTCAGACATAAGTTCAAAACTACCTCTACAGAATCTATTTCTAATATTACTTTTTCCAACTCCACAGTCACCTAGTATCACTACTTTGATCTTGAGTGGATCAACATTAAGAAGAGTATTCATCTTTATAATTGTACTGCAATTGATAATATAATCATTCTCCATTTGACTAATGTCGTGAAGTGCTTAATTATGTCTGTCTTAATTCTATACTAGATAATTTCCAATTTTTATTAACAATTATATTTTTCAATGTGATTCTATTATTTGGTTCTATGGAGTTACCATATATTCAACAACTGATAGACTTTCCATATAATAAATTTGATGAGATCATAGTCTTACCATCACTGTCCTATTCTTTTCAATCCGAAAATCCTCTGTGAACTGAATCCATAAGTATGGACAACTGAATCAACTTCCTAACAAGTTGCTCGCATCAACCGAACTATCTCTACACCAATCCTCTTTAAAAACCAATATTAGGAATTCCTGAACTAGGAACCATCCATTCAACCCAACCGGCAACTTAAAAATAAATATAAGATACAATTGTGTAAAAATTATGCAAATAATCAAGTTTGTCCTTATGGAAAATATTGTCTTTATGCACATGGTAAAAATGAACTTATGGAGACAACTGTTCTAGAAAACAAAGCATAAAGTCAATATTTTATAGCTAAAAATGCTCGGTATAAAACTAAGCCTTGTAATGATTTTCTAGTGAAAGGATGTTGTTTGTATGGAAAGACCTGCAATTTTGTACACAAACAGACAAAAGCATCCAACATGATAATAGGGATCCTTAGTTTAGGGAACTTATCATGATGTCCACGCCCAAAAGTAAGATGTGGTTCACTTAAAAGAGTAGTTGATTTTACTACAATTATTAGTTTAATTTAAGGTATTAGCTAACCAGCATAACTAGAGTCAAATATCTATATTATAAAAATCTTAGTTAATAATTTTACTTTTTAGTTTTATGTTTACTGAGCCAGG
>CASCJZ010000128.1:0-20222 GCA_949152475.1 Terebella lapidaria
AATTATAAAAAAACTATCAAAAATTTTAATTAAAGTTGAATATTGATATCAACAATGGAAGCACTGAGAAATATCATTATTACTGGTTGCAACAAAGGAGTTGGATATGGAATTGTAGAGAATCTTGCCCAAAAAAATGGGTGGAATATTATCATGGCATGTAGGAACCTAGAACTAGCCAACAATACTAGAGCCTAGCTTAAAGGTAGATTCCCTGATGCTCAACTTCATGTTGAAAAGTTGGATGTTTCCAACAATTAAAGCATCAAAGAGTTTGTAGGAGTTATTCAGTCAAAATATAAAGAAATCCATATTCTAGTTAATAATGCTGGAGTTGCTGCTAAAGGTGATGCTTTTGACTCAGATATTCTGAAATGGACTTGGGCTACTGTACTTTATGTCAGCTATTCAGAACTTCTATGGAACCATGGAACTATCATAGGCAATGATTCCTTTGATTGCAAAGAAGGGAAAGATCATACAAGTAGGTTCAATGATAGGAAAATTAAACCTAATTTCTAATTAAGAACTTAAAAAGAAACTTTTAGATGAAAAGTTAACCAAAAATTAACTTATCTAAATACTGAAAGGATTTGAGAAAGGAGTGGCTGAGGGTAATTACGCTGAATTAGGATGGCCTAAGAGCATTTATGGTATATCAAAACTTGGTATCAATATTTATGCTCGAATTCTGAGCAAATATCCTGAAATTATTGATAAGGAAATTCAAAGTTATGCACTTTGCCCAGGATATGTTGATACTGACATGACTAGTCATAAAGGTCCCTTAACTATTCAACAAGGAGCTTTAACTCCAGTATTTTTGATTGAATTACCCTTTTCAGTTAACCCAGACTATCAGGGCCAATTCTTTGAAAAAAGCTCTCTATCATCCTTGATTTGAGTCAATTTGAATAAAAATAATTAGTATTTATAATTCTATCGTTTTTAGCAATACCAGATTAATCACCAAAATTGGAAGAAACTAGAAAAAGATGATAGAATAAATATCATCATCAAAGGTGATAAATACAGTCAATTTAAGTTATTTGAAAGGAGAAACTTCAAGTGATTTTATCTAAACAATGGTTTGAATTATACCAATATCTCTCATTATTTATGCATTGAGAACGACTCAAAAAAAGAGGTTAAAAAGCAACTTCTGTGAGGACGAACTATCAGGAAGGGATAAATGAAATATAGAACCTAGGAATTAAACAAGAAAAAAAATGAATAACTCGCAAAGAAATTCCCGACAGTACAAATGGATTTCAATATGCTTACCAAAATCCAATTAATTAGCATACGAAATCATCCTGCACAAAGTAAAAAATAAAAGTAAATAGATAAAAGCACTTATTATTGACCAGTAGTTGTTCTTCTAAAGCTCTCCTAAAAATAGAAAGATACTTCTTAATCTCATAGTTTCAGTCGCTATACCAAAACAGATGTCGCTGAAATAAGGATAATTGTCTTAATTCAACATAAATTTCCCAAATTTATCTCTGCCAAAGAAACTAAAAGTGAAATAAAATGCTGAACAACAATCTACTTCATAGTTTTAATTCTTTAAAGTTTTGAAACAACCTTATTATTCTCGACTTTCGTTTAATATAACTGAGTTCACAATAATCATTTCATGTAACATAAGTATTCCTAAAATCAAGGCCAATGTCTTCCAAGTGTGAATCAATATCAACAATTACCCTTTGCTTGCCCTCCTTGATATCCTCTAGCACAGCGTCAAATTTCATTGACTGAATCTCATACCCATGCAACCCGCATTATATTGTTAATTAGTTTTCCCAAATTCTCATGAAATGCATTTTCTTCATATTTTGATTGCCATCAATGATTCGGGAGAGAACTGGTTCACCCAATTCGACAAATTAATAAAATCCTTGAATGCTGACTCCTTCAGGAAGATTAGCTTCAATTAGATTCATAGCAATGGTGAAGGATGGATTAACTATGGGGGTATGAAACATTGGGAAAGCATCTGTGATTTGATGAGGTGATGTCCCAACTAGTGCTCCATACACTTTGGCTGAGCAATATCTCATACAGTGGTAGATGATTTTTTTATAAGCTTGAGGGTCTAGTTGAATGATTCCTTTGTGTTACTTCTACATTTATAATTTAATATTTTATACAATCATTTAAAAACTTAAACGATAAAGCATTCAAATGGAACTTCATTCCTGTCCTCCTTCTTTCCCTGCTAATTTGACCCAATCACGCTAAAATGAGTAAGAATACGAATAAGTCTATGGGTATCCGAATAAGAAGATCTTTATTAAAAGTCAAGAGCTAGACCCCAGTATCAACTACCAAATGAATATCGAGAATTTTCAATTTGATTGCTTTGATATTCGGAAGCTCAAGACTGAACAATACAGTAATAATAAGCCTGAGCCATTTATGGGAGCTTTTACACATATTGAGCATTAATTTGATTGCTTTAACATCAAAGTTAGAGTACCTCCAGCAAGTTCTATTGAACAGCCCTTTGACAATATTCTTGGCTCTCTTAATAGTACCCAACAATTTCATACCTATCCCATTGAGTCCAACCTAAAACATGAAAATGCTAGTTAAGGAGAAGTAGAAAGTGGAGAAATTGCAGAAATTTAATCAAATCAAAAATTTCTATCTGAATCTATTTTCAGTAATATTGAAATGCTGGTGGAAAAACCACATCGAAAGCAGCAAACTCTGTGGGAAGAGAAAGGTAATTGATTTAGAATAATACAGAAGAAAACCATTCATGGAGTAGAATTTTAGAGTTCAGCAGGTCTATGAACTAATGTTCACTTCAAGAATTAGTCCATGAAACTGATCTTGCTCAGTCATTTTCTAAAAGAATCAATGATCAAGAGCTTATTCAGCATTTATCAGAAATGCTACAAGGCATTTAAAGTTAATATTTTACTTTAGATTACAGCTTTCTAGAATGGCATATTGAAATAGATCTGCTTTGGCTGGAGCATTCTTCAAGACTTAGTCTACTTCAGCATGTAGGTTCACTCATTGAAATAGCTAATTGGAAATCTAGGATCGAATGTGGGTTATAGTTTCTAAGGAAAAGTGATCAAAGAAAGATCTATAATTAAATAGCCAAATAAATTAAAATCTTCTTAAGTTTATTTGAAGAAATATTACTGGAAACAATGTAGACGAATTTTGTCGAATTTGTCAGTTCCATTGAAGACCTTAAACCATAAATTGTTCTAATCTATGATTTACTGCTTAATGAAGAATCCTTTCGGTCTGCTAATAGGTCTTTTTTTGACATTGACTATTTGTTTTTAAACCCTTAGTATATCATCTACACCAAAATTTTAAAACTCTCAAAAGCAGATGACTGTATATTTAATGTATCATCTTGTTTTAGTGAGCTGTTGTCACGATTGATGGTAGGATTATTCACTCCAATTACCAGTATTCTTTCCTCAATAATTTTTGAGGAATCTGAAGAAGTTTCAAGTTATAATGAACACTATTTACAGTTCTACCTAGAGAACCTCAAGCATCTCCCTATTCAAATTAGCAAAAAAATATCCATGATAAAATTTGAAAGCCATGAACTCTACCTAATCTGTAAGAAAAAAATAAAAATGAAATTGGTAACAAATTTTCATGAGCTTAAAAAATACTAATTAGAGTGGAACAGACTATTTCACTAAAAAAAAAAGGCAATTATTGATATTAAGTGCAGAGAAAGGAATCGAAAAGAATAACTCAGACAGAAATTGGAAGAAGAGAGATTTACGGAAATCTATGAGCAGAAGAAGAAAATTGCAGAGGCTTTTGAGGAAGATAAGAGAATTAAATCATAGAAATTTATAAAAGGTCTACAAGAGGCCAAGAAAATCAAACAATAAATAGAGCAAAGAGAAGAGCAAAGAAGACTTCAAACACTTATTGAGAAGGAAAAAGAAAAAGGTTACTTGCTCGAGGCAGAACTAAGGGAGAAGAGGAATATTATGCAGAAAAAGTAAGAACTATTAGAACAAGCAGCCAAAATGCAAATAGCTATTCACCTCGAGGGACCAATTTAAAGAACTCAATTAACTGAGCAAACATTCAAAAATTAAAAACAAAATCAACAAAAAATATCAACCTTAGAGTAACCAAATAAATTTGAAGAAAAGCAAAAAATCATGGTCGAGGAAAAGAAAGAATTGCAACTCAAACCAGAATCAGAAAATGGAGAACTTAAACTGCAAAGAAGTCGAAGAAGCTAAAAGAGTAGTAAAATACTATATAACCTTCGCAAAGAAGGGAAAAAATCAGCCTCTAGTGAGTAATCTTTCTCATAGTCATCTGATAATCAGAGTAAGGCTGAAAGTTGGATTGATTAGATTGATGAGAGCTTCACCCAATCTAATCTTTAATCTGAAGAACATTAACTCAGAGTTAATAAGGGGACTGCCTTGGAAATATGTATTGATAGGATCATTGAACAGCAACTGGAAATAATACATTTAGCAATGGGATATCTTATTTATGACAAGTATGAATTATTTGAGTTGTTGAACTTTTTGAAGATGATTTTCATGGCTGGAAAGGGAGATGAAGTTCAAAACTTCCTTTCCATTTCAACTGATACTAATTCAGTGATGAATCTCAGATATTTTAAGGAATGCTCTCTGCTAGATGAAACCAATGAAACAATTAGGAAGTTGAAGCCTACTTTCTATCGAATGAGAGGATAAAGTGATAAACCAGTGTTTAATTTCCAAGATACTCTGGACTTTCATGGTTAGGTCAGACTCTTCCATGATAGGCTTGAACAATATATAGGCTTTTAGTTCTAATAACTGCCAGTTCCACTTGAAGCTTACTTCAGTTATATTCATTTAGGAAAATACATATAAATTTTTGGGTTTATTTTGAAGTTGAAGCATTGTGGGAACCTGATGTCTGAGGCATGGAAAAAGTTAAATTCCTATAAGAAGGAAGTTTTGGCTCATAGAATAGCTGATGAAGTCAGAATTTTAAATAAGTTGTACAGTACTAGATACATCATTCAGTCTTTTATTGCGACTCTGCAGAACTATCTTTACTTCCGTGTTATTGAGAAGGAGGAAAAGAATCTCAAGAACAAACTGACAGATAGTGAAGTAGTAAATGAGATTTCCAGCTTGCATTTGAAAATGTTGGACAATATCTTAATAAATGGATTCATATCGAATCCTAATGGATAAATTTCTGCACGAATGAAGGCAATTCTAAGCCAAATCCGGGAATTTAAAAATATTGTGGATATATTTTGTGTTGATGATGTGCCAACTTATATGAGGGAAGAAATTGAAACCCAAATAGAATCTATGACCTTCACATTTAGGAAGAGTCAGAAATGGTTCCAGAATTTGTTTGTTTTAAGTTGATTCTGTTGTACAATTAAAATCGTTTCAGATCTGGATTCACATCGTTAGTTGTGGCTTCATAGTTTATATAAATAGAATATAGCTTAAGAGTATGACGAGAAACGTACCTTGGAGGAATAAACCCCCAGCTTTGATTGGCGAGATGATTCCTGTTGCTGAAGAAATGAAACTATATTTACTCAATTAAATTGGCCCTACATCCTTTCTATTCAAGGATGACCACGATAACAAATTCAAAGTATTTACTTTGACAATATAGGTCATCATCGGAAGCAAGATATCATGCTCTTGTGGTGTTATAAACAATGACCACTGCATTCACACTCTTTACGTGATGCTAAAAAAATTTAAAGTACCCTCAAACCATCCAATAATTTGGCAAGGTAATGGTACTCATTGATCTAGCATCATATTTGGATTCAGAGCTAGAAAATCTGATCCAAATGAAGTATATGGAAAAGAAAAAAGTCCCAGTGAAAAAATATGTTCCAAAGAAAAAACATCAGTCCAATATCAATTTAGATGAAATGCCACCATTATCAGAAGATACAACATGTCCCATCTGTTACGAAGATATGGAAAGTCAATGCTATTCCAATTGTGAAACATGCAAGAAAAGTATCCATAGCAAATGTCTCAAAGTTTGGGTTCTTCATAAGCAAAGTTCTGGCTTGCCTGTAAATTGTCCTCTCTGTAGATCTTAGTTTGCTAATCCGCTTGGAATGATCTATAAAGATGTAGAAAGGTGGGAAAATTTCTTTGCTAGTCACAAAGGATCTGTCTGTAAAGGATGTGGATCCAAAAATATCAAGGGAATGCTTTTTCGGTGCCTAATTTGCTAAAATACTGATTTATGCAAATTGTGTTATTAAGGATACCAGCATTCTATTCATGATAAATTCTTCCTTAAAGAAACCTCTCAAGAAGAGTGGAAACTAGCTCCTATCAGGGTCAAAAAATCTAATAAGCATATTTATATGGCTGTTCAGGCTATGAAAATCAAATAGATGCCTCCAATTAACTCCAAAGATTTTATTATCAGTCTATTTCCTACACTGAAAGAATACACAGGTAATCAAGGGACTCAAGGTTTAGGAATTGTTGGGAATGATATCCTAAGCAAACAGTTGTGCTATAAATGTCGAACAGTGGGAAATTAAGATATGAAAAGATTATTTTGTGGACATAGTATTCATGAAGAATGCTTGAAATCAATGGTTAATAGTGATAATTACATTTGCTAAGTTGATCAGGAAATTATTTGCCCAGGATACTTATCAGCTATGGGCATTAAAGTTAAAAGATAAAAAAATAAAAAAATGACTGATTGTATTTTCATAAAAAATGAAACTGAAAAAAACTAAATTCAAACCAAACTAGGTGTCAAAAATAATACAGGATTCAGAAATCAATCGATTGGAGACAGGCATGCAACCAAGGAATCAAATAGAAAGGTAGTCTCCAAAGATAAAAACTTTAGAATTATGAAGAAAACAGCCATCTAGCGTAAATAACAAGATGGTTTAGGTATTGGAATAGGGTCTCCAATGATGATTATGGGATTAGGACATTTTCCATCCCCTCCATTACCCGTTCCAGAGGGTTCAAGACCAAGACCTCTTTTTCATTGACAGAATATCTATTTTAATACTATCACTTGATAAGTTTATTTTGCATTATAAAGATTTGTTTACCATCAGTTTATATAGAGTGGACCGATCTTGGAGTAATAAACTTTGATGGGCTTTCTTTTCTGATAGCCTGCTTTGACTGATTTAGCCTTCTTTTTCTTTTAAGTAGTTTTACAAGTAATGTCTAGAACTTTTTCACCTTCATGTTCCCAATGGAAAAACTTGTTTACTGGATTAAATGTGCTATTCTGCTCTTCCATGAAGCTATTTCTCATAGTCTCAGTAAGAGAATCATTTTCTTTCTCAGGAATCCTAAACTTCCATGGACAGTATGTATTTTCTGCTGGATTCTATAACCAGGGGAGCTTCATAATATTGTTTATTGTAGAGTATTTATCCATTAAAATTGTATCCATGAAGTTGGAGAAATCTGATCCCATCAAGAGCATCATTCTTTAAGAATCTTGAGTTTCCAAAAATGACTTAGCTGACTTAGTCAAGTCTGTTCCAACTACCTTAAGAAGGTCAAGAATGAGTTAATGACATATTTTCCCATAATTAGTTGAAAACTAATTATTTCTATTTTTCCCCTAATCTCCAGAAGTTTTAAGACATGATAAATTGATCATTTTGATGTCCCCATCAAAATTCATTCTAAAATCAGAAATCTAGAGTTAGCACAAGAAGTACTGTGAAGTGGTGATCATTTAAATTAAGTCGAGAAAGTCTACCTAAACATCCAACTAACTTTACTATTAATTCTTTGAGTTTGTCTTTGCTGCTGATTTATTTAAGTCTTATTTCCAGGGGGAGAAACTCCAGTACCAAATTAAAACAAGTCTGGGATTAAAATGATTTAAATAGCTTGGGAAAACAATTATTTTAATTGAACTCAATTAGTAGTGATTGTAACTTCATAATTCTCTACAAATCACCATAATTTTTAATCTCAGCTTTTCTGTATTTTTTAAGGCCATATATTGTGCCATCATTCATCCTCCGAACTACAGAAAAATTTGGCCAAATTTTCTTGATTAGTCTGTAGTTTCTGATTTAATTTTGGTAAATTTTTTCACTTTTATAAATAATTTCAAATTTGGTATGATTAGGAAAGACTTACATGGTGGCTTTTGGTTTATGAGTTGTTAACCATAAATTTCCCTCTGGATGATTGGCCTTTAACCCTAAATAGACCATTTCAGCATTTTATGGTCCAAATGCCTTATGCAGTTGTTTGTAGCCTTTCACAGTATTAGTTAGCTCAATGACTGTCAGGGTGGTAGGAATAGTGAGGACTTGGGAATACTATGAGATTTAAACTGTAATTATTAGTTCTTTCATGAAAAAATTATGAATTTATTGTTGAGTATGTGAAATTAAAAGAGCTTGTTTGTTCACTTCAATTTGGTCGTTGTATTAACATATTAATATAGTATTAGGAAATCATTACCAATTTAACAGTTTCAACTTACTCTTGACCATATTAAAGTATTGATCATCAAGGTCAGCCTACTACCTCATTACTTTTTTGAGTTGCTTTTTTTGTTGAAATTTAGCTTCCAGTTGTTCATACTTACTTGTTAGCCTTATAGCTTTTTCTTCTACAGTCAGTTGGCTCTTAGAAATTGCATTGAGGCTATTATCAGGTAAATTCCGATGAACCAAATAGTTTTTATATTTTGGTTTGGTGGTATATTGCTCAGAAGAACTGGGTTCCTTTTTATTCTTTGGAAGATTTCGGAGATATTATATATTTTACTTGCCCTTAATTCTTGTGGCTTATTTAAGTTATTCCTTCCGTTATTCCTTGAGTCTAATCTACTTCTCTTCTTTTTCCTTTATTTTCTCAATGAATTGCCTCTTTTTTTCATCAATTTCTGGCATGAAGTGTTCTTTCACTTCTCTCTAAAATGATTTGATTTTATCTCTTGAAAAAAGATTGCTGGAAGAGTAGTTTTCTATTTTATTGCCTTTCTTTTATCCCTTAACTCTCTTGTAGTAGACACTCACATATGATGGATGATAGGATTTCGCCTTAAGCTCAGACAGTTATCGTATTTTTTCTCGTTCTGCTTCTTGTTTTCTTAATAGTTATTCAAATTTTTGTTCATGAGTAGATAGTTCTTCTGCATCAAGAGGTTTATGAGAGTTTTTTATTGACTCAAGCTTTTTTTGTTTTTTCTTCTCAGCCCAATTCTCCTGCTCTTCATAGTTTTCTCTCAGTTTTTGATATAATTTTTTTTTGTGTTTAAGTTCTTTGATGATTTCTTCTTCTCTTTATTTTTCCTTTTCTCTTCCCTTGGTTCTTGACTGGATTAATTATATTTTCCTTTTTCTTTTTTGCTTGATTGCTTCTTCTTCTTCTTACTATTTTTTCTTGGAAATTTCTTGCTATTAAAGTTGTTGCTGCTTAATGTTTTCTATCTTTTTTTTCTGTGCTTAAATATGTTAATTTCTTTAGGCTATCCTTTGTTTCCATTACTTGTCCTTTCTGTTACCTTCCTCTGTGAAGATAGAACTCTTGTTCTGACTGGTTTTGAGTGTGCTTTCGTTGATCTGATGATTTTCAAAGAATTGAATTGACTAGTTTAATTCCCTTAATTGCTCTTATAGTTTACTTTTTTCTTTTTTAATAGTTTTCAATTGTTTTTTCTCTGTCAAAGTTGCTCTAACTCGACTATTACTAAGATTAATAGGATAGCTGTTCCTTGATGGCTTGATCTATAGTTCACCATTTTGAATTTCACTAAGGATTTCTTCAACATGATGTGATGTATATTTTTATGCTGTTTGATTGGCTGCTGCTGATCTCTTTAGTAATAATTCCTCTATCTGGAGTCCTTTACGTTCATAAAAGATCGATTAGTTCATGTTGATACTTTCCATTGATGTTTTGTGATGTTATTTGAAATACTAATATAAAAGTCGTTTTTTTACAGAATAATATTAGAGTATTTCCAATTTATAAAATTAGTGAAATTATCAATATTTTTCTCTGGTGATAGATGTTCGTGCTGTCCTGCTAAATCTTCTCAGGGTTTTCTGTCTTGCTGTTGCATTGAGTTGAAGTTGTACGAAATGTTTTAAGTCAATTAAGGGATTCTTAAGTGTTCTATATATGAATGATTTGTACACTTTAGTGGGTCTGTATTTGGTTTGTCGAGATCTTTGGACTCTCTCATTGATTTTTCTATTGATGGTTCCAACATCATGGCTGAGGTCTGCTACTTGTTTTTCCTGGGCACTCATATAAACAGCCATTTTTTATTATTCTTCTGGGTTTGGGTTAATCATTTTGGTGAAGTTGAATGAATTGTAAGCGGGACTATCTTCTATTTTATCAGTTTGAATTAATTTGCTCTTACTTTCAGGCTTTAGTACTTTGTTAATTCTGAGCAGGTTCTTTTTCCTGTACTACTGTTTAGGGGTTTACTTTTGTGTCTCAATGTAGAAGTAGTCCATGGTTCGTTTGTTCTCGACTGTAAGTATTTATGCGAGTTTTTGTTGATGATACAGGATTCTTTTTTTGGTAAGTGTTTCAAAAATTTCTTCCTTAAAATTATTTAATGGGAGGATTTTATCTGGATTATTATTTTCCATCATTAGGGTCTCAAACTGTTCAAGATTAATTTTAATTATTTTAGCTTGCTGACTTTTGACTTTGACTGTAACTTTTCTTTTTTCTTTGGTAAACACTTCCTCTTCCCCAAAAACAGTCTTTTATGATAATATACCAATTTAAAGACTCTTTTTTCGAGAACTAAAATTGTACACATTTCTCAAGTTAGAATAAGGTAAAACATCCTTTTTTTAATTTTTGAGCAGATCTTTCCTGTCAATATATAGAGTATTAGGGTTTTCAGTATTGAGTTCAACCTCCTTCATAATTTCGAGTTCCCCTGATAGGAGAATATAGAATTCCGTAGCTATTTATCCTTCCTCAAAGATACAAGCACCCTTTCTATAGATTTTTGTTGTCACTTATTGGATAAGTCTAGACATTTGCTCATCTGGTATCTGCTTAAAGGCACTTAAAATATTCCTAAAAAGTTAAATAGTTTCAATTTACTTTCGTTTAAGGTACCTTTTTAGGGCTTCAATATAGGTCTGGGCCTTAAATTCAAGAACTACTGTTTAGTTGCTGGCCGAAATCAGGGTTTCAGTGAAATAGTTACTATTAGCAAAAGTGATATCCCCATAAAAACTGCCATGATTCAAATAATGATCACCATAGATTTCATTAGTATTAGTTTTTCTATGAAATTACCTCATACTAGAAGCTAAATTACCATATAGTCCAGTGGTAGATTTTCTCTTCAACCGACTTTATTTCAATTAAGAAGCTCTGGATACCAATTCTTCTGCAACTTTATCAAAATCTTCATTCTTGGAGAGCTTATTCTTGATGACTGAACTGGTAATTTGAGATACCACTGCTACTTATCCTTCCAGTATGAGTAAAAATGATTATATTCTTCCTCCATGCTCGCAAATATAGGTTCCTCGAGGGAAATGCCATAATTTAGCATTCTTCATGATTTTCCTTACAAATTATGCCGAAGTACGAGTGGCTATCATCTCTAATTCTGGAGTTTATTAAATGAATCGTTGAATAGCAGTATGGTCAGAATTAGTACGTTGTTATGGGAATTTTTGAAGGGCTATTTCAAGCATCCTTAGCCTATCACCCGGTAGTTTCTGATTAGCTCCACTTAGAAGCTTTGGTGGATTTTCTAATTAGGACTATTGCATGTTATTCTTATAAAATAAAATTAACTTCTTTAGTAATGAAATTTATGACTTGAATGAACTAACTGAAACTGTGTGTTCATTTAAATATTCTTTTTATAAGATGAGTATTCAGAAACTCTTAGTAGATGTAGATCAAGTTCTAGTTGCTGAATCAAATAGTCAGACCTGCTACTTTCCAGATCATCAGAAACTGCTGGTCTATCTAGAGTACTACTTGTACTGTAAATATAATGGCAAATTTTCATTAGGAAGATGCCTCAAGGAATTACTTTCTACAATCTTATTTCCTTATCTTTCAGCCGAAGAGGTACCAAAATCAGAAATAAGATAGTTTGTATTGATTGTGTATCTGCTAGTTGAGTCACAACCGAGTATGGATGGTTTAAATTCAAAGAGTATGTTAGAACTGCTATTAGAGTGTTAATAAACTATTGGACATTATATAGAAATCAATAATAAGAATTATGAAATTAGTGAAACAGTTCTGTTGGAGCTCCTTTATAAAAAAGGAATCATGCCCAAAATGGAACAATCCTAATAAGAAACTCCCTAACTTTTATTTGAGTTTGTCGAGATTTAAAATGACAAAATAAGTATAATTTTTGAACAGAGTAAGAAATTATGATCTATGAACAATTAAATATAGGTTGGTATCTGACTCTTGACTTTTACTTAATATACAATTAATTGATAATAAGAGTAAAAAATGCTGCAACCGAGAATCGAACTCGGGCCTAAGCGATGGCAACGCTCAATTCTACCACTAAACTATTGCAGCTTAACTAACAGATAGACATTGAATGCCAATTAATTAATAAAAATAATATCTTTATAACATTTTATTGTGATTATTTGAAAAAATAATTCTAATGGAAGCACAATCATGTACCAAATGCCAAAATCTGCCAGAAGATATTCTGATGCTAGCATGTAGCCATGATCTATGTTTAAAATGTGCTGCTGATCGATTAGCGCACTAGCAGCAGCTTAAGAAGCAGCCAGCTAATGTATATCAATCTACTATATAGAGCATAGTGTGTTAAGTCTGCTGTGAAAGAACGCCTCTGGATACAGAAAGCATTAATGAACTCTAGAAAATCGTGTACAGCAGCAGTACTCAATATTAGGGGTATTCCAGGAGACCAGAAATTAAAATGTATGAGAAACCTTCAAGATAAACAGAAAAAAAAGATATCTTTCTCTAAAAAGAATATAGAACCAATGATAAATATTATGATAGATTTAAATAACCAGATTTATCCCATGGACTACATTCCAATGCATTCGCCTCTCCAAAGAAATCTTGTATTGAGCACCCATAGGAGGAAATTATGTATTTTTGTTTCGACTGCAAGTGTGAGTGTATCTGCCCAGAGTGTATAATTCATGGTAGTCATTCAGTCATATAGGAAAACATAAGGATCATGAAGTAAGAACAGTTAAAAAAGCACATCCAATTGTCAAGAATGAACTCTAAACCAGCATTGAAAAATTTGAGAACAACATTGAAAGTCTTCTTATTAAAAAGAGTGAAGTGGAAAAGAATATCCGAACTCTAAATGAGCAAGCTAACACTTCAAAAAGGCAAGTGCAACAAGCATTTTAGTAAATTAGAACTAAATTGGGACAAAGGTAAAAGTAAATATTAAAGACATGTGATCAGGAACTAGAAGAAGGACTACAAGAATTGGATAAGTATTTAAGAAATTTGACTAAAAAAGTGTAATAAATTAAACTTCAATGCGCATCAACTCAAGAAGTGCTCAAAAAGGATTAAGTAACAGGATTATAATATAGCTAACTGCTTTGAACTACTATTCCAAAAGGTGGAGAGAGTTGAAGGAATAAATCAGATAAGTAGACATATATGTTGAAGTGGTCACCTTTCCCAGCAATTAGATCATACTTTCTTCCATTTTAGATCTGAGTGATCAAATTAGGCAGATTGGGTCGTCCTCCACGAGATCTAGAAATGCTCCCAAATATTCCTGATTATAGTTTTTCTTAATGGATAATGTACACTACCAAATAATATCATTCACCTGTATTTCCTCCCATATCCCTCAACTGGCTGAATAATTTTCTCCACCAACAAGAAGTCTGTTCTACTATCAGGCAAGCGATGAAATAATTGGTCCAAGGATTAACAACTGCTGATTAAGTCAAATACAAATTGAGACTGTGCAAACTGGGATGGACATAAATAACCAGTCATTTCTAGGAATAGGTTCTTAATTTGAGACTTCTCTTGTACAACTGAATGATAAATCTCCTTTTCTTTATATTTAAGATACTTTCTATCGATATGGTGATTATGCTTTTCCTAGAAGCACCTTCGGACCAGGTAGAGGGGGCTCAGGAAAACTTACCCCTCAACTGATATAAATATAGATCTAGAATGGATTTAAAATTCTCGTATTTGCATTTCTGGATTACTTTGTCACTACTTTTGATTGCAATAAGAGCATCAATAACGCTCTTGATTACATAGATGATTTCATCAATTGAAAGGGGAATTTTATTAGCTCTAAGGGTGTCCAGGTAGTCGATCAGAGTATGATTACAATACTCAGAATAGATACGGACCAACACTGATTGACATTAACTTTTATTTTCTTAGTGCTAATCAATGGATATACCTTTGATGATACGAAAATGATACAATCTTAGTAGTCTATTCATGTGACAGTCTTCAATTAGACTCAGAGTTTTTTCCAAGTGAGCAATTTGCTATTAGCTCAAAGTGGAAAGAGTCCTTTCTATTACCATAATGTAGTCAAAGTTGATAGTTTGTTTTCTGTAGACTTTAAGGTGCCCAAAGTGTGGATCATCCAGGACTTGAATAAAGGTATATTTTTTATAGAATCGCTGTTCAAATTATGATTGAGAGTTCCCCATTCAAATTTTGCCGGAAATAATAATTCAAAATGACTCAGTTTATTACTTAATTATAAATGGATACTTTGGCCGCTCAAAATTTCTGATGGACTTATGCAGCTATTGCATAAGATTTAAAGTATATTACAATTTTTTAGGATTCTAATCAAGTTTAATTTTGAAAAGGTGATAAATGGTTGGTTTTAAGAGAATGTGTATTTGAGCATTAAAATGATATGATGATTAAAAGAGATTGATTATAGAAGAAAATCATCTTCTTACCATTCTGCTAAATTGCTCCTCACTGATTGGCTCATTCACCCTAACAGTTTCATATGTTTTGATTGATCTATACCTTCTTGGATCGAATTCAACTGGTTTATTGGTGAATACACGTCCTCTTCTCTTTTGCTCCTAGTATTCCTGTAACTAAGATAAGATAAATCGTACCAATTGTTGAGTTTGAGAGGTCATCGCATTTTATTCAACTCGGTTGGTGGGTAAGTAGTCAGATCTGACCACATAAGTCGGTACAAATTGTTTGAGGGTGCTTTAAGTTCGATAGCTGGACATAAGATATTTAGATAAATATAATGAAACTATATCTAATAAAAAAATAGCATAAGATAATTGATTCTTTGAAAAATTCAAGAAAGTACCCCCTTAGCATTTTTTTGCTTTTTTCCATATATTTACTAAGCTATTCGATGAAGAATACCGTCTCCTTTGAGGGGCGGCAAGTTGATATTTTTTCCTCTTGTAGTACTTCGAGTAATGGGACTTTTTCTCTTGCTGTTCTCTTTATTCTTAATTCCAAATAGAGTTTTAAACTTTTCAGTGTCATTTTTATTTATGGCTTGAATGCTGTGTGATTCAATTGTAATATTTGTTCTTTTAAAAGTTACTCCTTTGAGATGAGAGCTACCTGAAGTTGTATTACGGTAGGTTCCTGATGGCGTTGGTTTTCTACTGGAAGACTTGGAACTAGATCTCCTAGACTGCATTCCAATCGAATCTGAGGATTTATTCAGTTCAGTGGTGGAATAAAAACTTTTTTGAGCATTAATTCGTTTATATATATGTCTATTTTCTTTAGTAATTTGTAACAATCGGTTTTTTCGGACATTAAAGTGGGCATTCAGGTGACTCTACCTTCTCTGTACTAGGAATTCATCATCCAAACCTAAGATAGTTTCTTATGTGATACCCCTAGGATTTTTGCATTTGGTTGTTTGTGGCAATTTGCTTTTAATAACATGTGCCATTTGCATTTGTTTTTTAATATCACTGACATGATTAACTTTCATTGCTGAATTAATTGGTTGGAGGGAGGCTATTCGAGGTCTGAGGAAATGCTGCTTGACCAGATTCATGCTTCAAGTTCTTGAACTGATATATAAATTACAATATTATGCAATAAAACTGTCAGCTCTTGCATTTAATTCTAATAAATATCAAATCATTTAACATCCACTAAAATATACAGTATAAAGCATCAAGGATAAGAATTAAGCTCAAGAGTTCATCCCAATCCAATTTTCTGTGTCTTCTTCCCGAGTCCTGTATTCCCAGTGACTGATTGATTCTTTTTCAGCCAGTTCGAGAACCTTATTCCTCATGATATCCTCAGAATGTTTTCTGTTATTATGTAGTTTGAACTTTTTTGAGAGTAGTTTTTAAGCATTAAGGTCTTCCTTATGACTATTTCTTCCATTTTGGATCTGCTTCCTGTATTAACTTATTGTAGTCATATTATGACCCCTTGCACTAGAAAAAGGTAGTAACTTCATTCCTTATTCCAATTTGAGCCGATAAAAGTGCATTATCTTCATGAAGTGTTTCTTATCATTTTGTAAATGATCTCTTCTGACAAAAATATTCTCTTTATTCAATGAAAGCTCTTTACACTATTTTTTTATGTTACTTTGATTGGGATGCTGGATGATTTCCTTAGATTTATTGAATATAGTAATTTCCTCAGGCTTCGGCAATCTTTGCTTTCGATTTTTTCGCTGGTGAATACTCTTTGGGTTATGATGTGTTAGATTTCTATGTTGAAGTTGTTATTGGATGGGCGGTAAACCTAAAGCAGCAATTTTGGCTTGATTTTGTGCTAACAATTTAGTTAGTATGTTTTCTGGCATTAAATCAATTCATATTAACTGCTAAATTATAAGCAAACCTACAAACAGATCAAAATGAAGCCATTACATGAAATTAACCATCAGATAGTTTCTTTAACTAACTTTTTCCTGCTGAACTATTAAATTAATTTGATATCCTCCTCAAGACCCCATTTAATTTTATACTCCAGCATGTCTTCATAGGATAGCAGCCGCAAATATTTTCTCTATCATATCATCAATTGCTACATGGGCAAAGTAGTATTTACTGATTTTTTGAAGTTCTAAATCTTTTTACTGAACTCGATCTTAAAAAAGAAGTTTTTTGAATGCAAAATTATAGGAGGTGATGGCCTCCTGGTAAGGTAGTGTTATAGGTATATTGTTTTCTTATTATGTTGTTAGTACATCATTATAGATCTCAAACTTCTTGAAGTACGATTCAGTATAATGACTTTCAAAGTCTTCAACTGGGAGAGCAGTATGGAGATGCCTAGCAAATGAAGGGTAAAAATATGCTTTCATGTTATAGTTATAAACTTATAATTCTTTGAGTGAAATCGCCTCCTCAGCATTCTAGATTATTCCTCAGTTACCAGGCGATTACGAAGGAGAATAGTGTGAATTGTCATCCAATTTTCTACAAAGGCTTCATTATTCTTGATCAAAGGGAATTAGTTGGCTAAAAGATTAGTGTTTTAGAGATAAGTAAAGAGCTCTTTTAATAGCATATAAGTGGGAGATCTAAGAATAGTTTCCCTGTTACTTTTTAGACCTCTCAAAGATGCTGCGAAGCCATGAGTCTTCCTCCTGCTGCATTCTTTTCGGGAGTTTTTGAAATAATGAAAATCCTCTTTTTATGATTGTGTTAATCAACATTATAATAATATGTTTGAATCACTGTGGAGTTTCTTGTTCCTGTTCCTGCTCAATAACAGCTTACTATCCTTTTTATACTTTGTCTTCATTAGACTCTTTCTATTCCTTCTGTTCTTTCTCTTCTGACTGCTAGTTTGATTCCTTTTATACTTTTTCTTCATTCGGTTCTTTTTTGTTGTTCTTCCTTTTCCTCCTTCTATTCTTTCAGTTCCTTCTATTCTTAATGCTTCTTCTCTTCTTTCTCTTCATTTAGCTCTTTTTATTATCTCTATTATCTCTATTCTTTTTATTCTCTCTATTATTATCTCTATTTCTCTATTCTCTCTATTATCTCTATTCTCTCTATTCTCTCTATTCTCTCTATTCTCTCTATTATTATCTCTATTATCTCTATTCTCTCTATTCTCTCTATTCTTCCTAATTAGCCTAGTGTATTGACTTAGCTTATTACTTCTCCTGATTTTGTTCGGCCAATTCTGGTTCTTCTTTGCTGTCTTTGATTTATTCGTGATCAAGTATATACTGTGAAGGGTCTTAGTGATGAGATATATGCTTTGGATGATCTTCTATTTTGGAGTTTTCTATCATTGCTTCAAGCTTCTGCTGGTCCAAATACTTTTCAACGATTTCATGAACATTGTCGAAATTGCTTTCGAGTATTTATAAGATTTATTTATTTTAGATCATGGTGGTTTAGTGGAACCCACTTTCAACATGGGTAAATTCTATCATTGTAAAGTAATAAACAGTTGTTGTCCCATTCTATCGATAATATAGTTTCCCTTTTGATATTTGAGCTAGGAGTTGGAGAAATGTGCAGCTCTTCCTTCTATTTTATCAAATTCTACTACTACTTGATTGCCCTCATATTTCATGGCTCCTTAGATGATTTTTGCTAATCTAGAACTATTGACCCTTGAGACTAGAAACCTCAGGTAAGGAATAGGGAGTCCTTCCATTGTTTTATGTCCTGATTAGGTCTCAATGTTGAAGCTTTTTAGCACCACAAATAATTTTTCTCCATGGTAGTCATAGATGGATTTGATTGAATGTGTTCTATTGTCGGATCTATCCTTAATTTTTTTCATCAGAGCATTTTTTTTCTCACTATACATAGGTTTGTCTTTCTATTAGATCATGATTTTATTGACTGATTTAGCAACCTCCCCAAATTTTTGAACCTGATGGGTGCTTGTTTCATGCCCAAAGTTTTTGTTGATGAGCACTCCAAAGTTGTTGACTGTCTTTTCAAACTCTCCATAAGTTAATTTGGGGATTTTATTGAGTCCATTGGTATTTGAAGATTAATCATTGTTCTTTTTTTTCCTAAGTAAAATATAGTTGATACTGTTCTTCTAGAGCTCCCATCAGCTGCTTTTTAGACTCCTATGAAGTGCCTATTTTGGGTCCAATACGAAGGTATTGAATTTGTAAAGAACTTAAAGATTGCTTTGGTTCTGACATTCCAAAATATATAACTACTATACATAACTACTGGAGTAGATAAAATCGTTGCTTTCTCCTGAGAAACTTTAATTGCTTTAGAATGGGAAAATAAATAGTCATTTTATAGCAATAAAATTTGCTATTTTAGGAGTATTGTCTCCAGAGATTGAAGAGCATTATTTTCATGGATCTATTCTATTTCTCTAATGAAGAATATTTTTATTGTTAGTAGCATAACAAACTTGCTAATTTACTGAAACCTTTTGAGGTGATTTTTAGTATAATTCCACTCTATAAATAGCATTTACCGTTTAATTAATATAAAAAATACCAAATAATGTTGCTAGACCTAATTGTGCCTGACCTGAGGAATTTTTTGAGCCAGAACCAATCAGAAACTCAAAGGCCAAATGGCAATACCCCACCCTCTCAAGACATAGCCCGAGACCTAATCTGATCCGTAGGATAAGTTCAATCATGATGAAAAGGAAACATCTTGCTCCTAAGATGAAAATGATCAAGAAACTGGACCAGCTAAGAGAAAATCCTCCGAAAAAGGTAATTTAGCTATTATATTCCCTGGTCCTGAGTCATCTAAATTTGGAAAATTTAGCACAAAGAAGACCTCAAGAATAGGAGCATTCTAGCAAATAAAGTTAGTCCTGGAAATGGAAAAGCTGTAAGCAATGGGAAAACTCTCAATAAAAGAAATACTCAGCTCAATGGAATTTTTAATGGCAATGGGATCCGATGAGAAATGGGAAGAGGTGGAATAGCAAGGAGAAAAATATGAAGAAGAATGGAAAAAATGCTAATAGTGGGAAAGAATACAAGAACAATATATTGATAGCCTGCTGGAATGATCTATATGATACATCTATTGTTCTCATTCTTTAGTGGATATTACATTTATAAGCTAAATTATTTGAGTAAGCTTAAACTAAATTCTCTTCCTTAAATTCGAGTATCCAAAAAATATTGGTTTACTTGTTTCTCTATCTAAAGCATGCAATATTTATTAATATTAAATATATATCGTGTAAATAGATATAACTAACATACCTACTGTGAAAAAGCTCAATCAAGCCAACTAATCACAATCAAATAAGCGAAACCTACCG
>CASCJZ010000128.1:20422-46272 GCA_949152475.1 Terebella lapidaria
TTCAAGGTAAGGAAAATCAAAGGAAATACAAATGAAAAAGAGAAGAAAAAAAAAAACTGCAATAATTAACAAAAAATGAGTTTTGTAATAAGTCTTATAGGTGCTTAATAATAAGGGTTTACAAGGAATTCATTGAAAGTTTCAAGAATTCTTTGAATATTCGAGCAAATCCTTAGTAGAATCAAGGAATTCATCGAATTTTGAAGGAATCCATTGATTTGTCTACTTGATTAGAGTGTTTCCCAAGAATAATAATCAATTGATGATTCTATTTTAAATTAATAATTGTATCTAGATCCAATAAACTTGTTTCTTTTCATTCTACCATTTCATATTTTTCACATCATATCATTCGTCAGGAACCACCAAACACAGTGAAGGCTAGATAATATTCTAAAAAATTATTACATCATTTCCTAACTCTAAATTATTTAATCACTGAAAAGCAAGATAAAACAGTACCAATACTAGAATAATATGAAATCTTGGTCACTAGTGCTTGCAGAGAGAGATATTCAACTATTTAATCCCTAACACTTTCAAAACAGAAAGATCCCATCTTAAAACAGCATAATATGACCTAATAAGTGACCAATGACATGATGAAAGAGTATATTTTATGTCTCTCAAGAATCTCAAGTTTCCCATGATAAAATCAACTAAACCTGTCATAGGTTTAGATATAATTTTGAATTTATTTATCATTTAACTCTTAATTTAGATATGTTTAGAAAATTATTGGGTAAGTTCTATCCCTTCCTCAGGAGTATAGTAGTGTTTCCTACTATTCCCTTCAGTCTTCACTCTAAAGTTCATTTCCTATAAAGACCCCACACATAACAATATACAAATTGATTATAAGAATCCAATTGTCCCTGTTAGGATAGGTCAGATCATATAGTTTTCTAAAGTATTGATGGATTTGGAGTAGCAGTTTATGATGGACACGGTGGATGGCAAGTTGTAAATATTCATTTTATCATAGTCAGACTATTGCAGTAAGCATCTTCTTCAATAATTAGCAAATAATCTACAAACGAATAAAGAACTAATTTCCGATAAAGATTAACTTATAAATAACTTCATTAAAGGAAGCATTTGAGAAATGTGAGGGTGATTTTCTTAATGCTGCTAGAATTAGGCTATAAATTTGGTAAATACAGAGGTTTATTGTAGGGATTTGGTAGTATTTGCTAGAGTGGGTTCATGTGCTTTAGTATGTGTCATATTGCGAATAATAAAGTTTATACTGCTAATGCAGGTGATTCATTGGCAATTTTTGGTTGAGTAAAACCTCTCAGGTCAAATGCAGTATACATAAGTAAATAAATAACTTAATGCTAACAATCTTAATGAACAACATAGACTTAAAGAATTATTCCCTAATGAAGATGATATTGTTATTTGTAAGAAACCATAGAATAAGTGTTGCTATGTCAAGGGTCGCCTCCAACCTACCCGAATCCCTTGGTGATTTCAGACTCAAATATAAATAATTCAATAATCCAGATAATTATTCAAGAGTCCATGATTATCAATCACCTTTGGAATGTGTTTACTGGACCCTATATTAATCCATAGCCATAAATTTCAATGTTTTAACTTAATTCCAATAGGTAAAGCTCTAGTATTGGCATCAGATGGGTTGTGGGACTAACTGAGTAGACAAGAAGTAGGCTTAGATATTTACTCACAGGAAAGTAAAACCTAAATAGTTGATAATTAAGGCTCTATTAAAGGCTTCTGAGGATGCTAATATGTCAATCTAAACAATGAGAAGTATTCCCACAGGATCTAAGAGACATCTTCATGATGATATTACTGTTGTTATAGTTGATCTAGAGCAAAAATGATTAATCAACAAAATCATGTTAATTTTAATTAACTTCAATTCATATAAATATAATTTCAGCTAATGTAATCAGACTAAGAGGTAATTAACACCATAGTAGAACAGTTAGAAGCAATAGAGCAACTTTCTAGGGAGAATCTTAAGGTATTAGGGAAAGTCTTTAATTTTGAAGATGCTCAAGATGCTAACTTGAAGAAAAAACTAAAAAACTAAAATAGCCTATGTTATGGTCACTTAAAGGTACTATAAAATTAATATAATAGAGATCACTACAAGAACTATCTCGATTTTCTAGCTTCAACAAGATCACATATACTACAATCAATACAGAAAAAAATATTGATTGATATATGTAGTGAAAGTTTGGGTAAAGTTTGAGAAAAAATCAAAAGACCTAGAGGAAAAGAAACTGGAACAGTAGGCCTAGAAACTAATACCTAAATTCAATAATATTCAATAATCAGCAGAGTATCATCTGGGATTACTATCAATTATCAAGGGTTTATCCCAATAACAACCAAATCTCAACAACCGACCGCCTAAAATGTTCCCATCACCAAATTAATATCAGTCCATGGGTGGAAACTTTATGAATATTCCTATGAATGATCCAATGTTAGGAAGATACCCTATACCAATGTACCCACCACCCTATCCTTATTATCCTCTGGAAGCACCACCTCCTAACTTCTTATCCATGAACAAAGAAGACAAACCCTATTTCTTCCCTTTTGAATAAAACAATAAAATGATACCTAGAGGTAATTAGATTAGTCCTATTCAAGAGCTTCATTCTAAGGGAGAAATTAACCCAGTTATTTCTCAAATAAAGACATCAAAAGTATAAGAATAATTAGAATAAGAACTATCAAGTGAATAATAGTCTTCTAGCAATGTCCAAGTTGAACAACCTTAACCCTATAGATTCCTTAAGTGTATTTGTGAAGGAACTATCAATAAGGTTGCCTTTTTTGAATGTGTTAACTGTCATTCTTACTATCATTATCAATGTTTTAAATTAGATAAAAAGTTTTCTATGGAGAACTTCTCTTGCTGGAAATGCGTAATAGGTAGATAATCACTCCTTTATGAAGTAATGGAATGCTTCCAAACTAAGTAGTTCACCCTAAATAATTAAGAAGAAGATTATCAAATATGCAAAAGTGACTATCAAAAAATATAAACAACTGAAGAACACTACTAAATCCAAATGAGAATCCTCAAAATTAATAAGCAAGCTATTACTGAACTTACCTAAGATATATAGCCTCAATTAAAACTTGATAAACTATTATCTGATGAGTCCTTGACCAAAATAACTAAAATTAGACTAGATTTAACCTTATTTGACCCATAAAGCGATAGTGTTCCCTTAAAATCTATTCTAAATAAAACAGATAGAATATACTCATCAAATCCATTCATCTACTTTGCAGGAATCTATTTGGTTAAGCTATTCTAAAAATAAACTATCATTGAAACTATTCTTAGCACCCCTTATTACCAGGAAGACACTAGCTAATACATAGGAAATATTAAGAGGAATTCAGAACTTATAGATTTAAAGATAAACACTCGTGACCCAATTTCTAATTAACCTGTTAATATACCAGTAAGGGGTAATAAATGTCTTCATCCTGAGCTATTTGATTTAGAAACAACTCTTGATCAACTGCAAAGTGAAGAAATATTCCCTAAATGTCCACATTGCACCAAATAATGTTAATATTTTAAACTAGATTTATCAACATTTGAGTTCTTTAGCACTTTCAAGAATATCTAAGATATACCCCCTGAATTTGATCTTAATCCTCAACCAGTAACATTACCCAATACCAAAGAAAAAATGATAGAGGCTTTTAAGAGGAAAATGAACTTTACAGAAGAAGGAAGGTTTCCACAAAAAAAACTAAAAAAATAATGATGCTTACAAAATGATTCTCAAGAAATATTTTTATAATATATCAAATGTAAGAGCTTTTTGATTGTGTTATGGAAGCTGAATCTAATTAATATAAAAGAGGAGAACAGGATGGGAAGCAACAAGCACAACAAACTAATTATAGTTATGCTGAGTAGTAAGGTAATAAGTTTGGGCTAGATGTAAATAATGGTTGCTACAATAGTTTGGTCGATAATTAGCTATTTATGAGACCTTCTTAGAAACTATTCAAGCATAGGGAGAAGTCCTCAATAATTCAAAATACCATAGGGCCTTAGAATTAATGAAGTAATTCCAATAGGAATTAAACAAACTCTAGTTTAAGAGCAGTTAGAGATTAGTTACAATCAGGTAGTATCTTTATAAGCAATTTATTGTATTAGCAATATTATATATTAGATAATTGTGAGCCTACTGGGACTCAAAAAGTACTACCATCAATATTTTAACACCCATGGTAATTATGAATATTGATATTGAAATAAAACTATACATTAAGAAGTATGTAAAAAGGAACCACTGTTATGCTTGAAGGACCTAATAACCTTCACCTCAACAGCAATCTTCCAGCTTTTCCTAAAAATCCTCAATTACCAATTTATCTACAACACTCTTGATAAAGACAAGAATAAGCATTTATTTACTGGTATTGTAGAGAATAAATTGAGTTGACAACTTATAATTTCTATGGATATCCTTATTTCTTATAAGGTAATAATAGAGACAATTAAGTCAATCAATCTCATTTACTCTTCTTCTATAATCATTATATCGATTGGGTTACCATATGCATACTCAAACTTAAAATTTCCATCCCTATCTTTGTTTATGACATATTTTTATCACTAAAACCTTTTCTCTTTCGTTAGTTTCTACAATTATTTTCCTTTAATTAAGCTATTTAATGATATAAATTCAGTTAGTTACTTATTTAATATTCATAATTGTTGTATGATTTCAGACAGCTTAGATCAAAGAAATCAAGTTTCTCTCCAAAAATTAGAGAAGAAAATGAAGAATTTTCAAGTGTTATAACAAGGAGAATAGGAATTCATTCAATAAATCAATAGGAATAATCAAAGATTAGATAAGATTATTTTATCAGTTAAGTATTTGCTAAGAAGTGATAAAAAACATACTCCTAACAAGCACAATAAGCTTGATTATGCTTGTACTTTAAGGGAAAGAGTTGAAAGGGCAATCAAACTTAAATGATCTATCACATTTATATGATCAAGCAATATCATAGTTCATTAGCTAGATAGAGATTAATAGAACAATATCAATAAATCCTCAAATAAATACTGAGATATTTATGTTATCATAAAGCAGTATACCAAGAGGAATCTTGTTAAGGTAGAGCTGTCTACTTCTTAAATCCTGCTTCTTTCAAGCTTTTTCCTAGAAATTAACAGTTCTATTCATAGTATTAGCTTTGTTCTAGAACTAGTTTTCCTGTAAACCTAATAGTTTTTAATACTAAACATAATTCTTTCAGGTTATAAGCATCATTATCTTCGAGTTTTTGGCACTCAACCATTGCCCTAAAACTTCTAATGAACAGATGTTCTAGATTATATCCCATTTCATAGACTACTTCATTAACATTACATCCTACCTTGATTATATCTAAGTATTAAGTTTATTACTGGTATCAATTGCCTTTGGCTTCTTTTCAAGTATCTGTTTCCATGCTTAACTATAGTTTTTACTGGAAATTAAATAGGATAGAGGTAAGCGAAGGGCACCAGTAAATAATTGCTCAAGTTCAATCATATTATTGTTGATATATAAGTATGGATTTCCTTATTGAGTATTATGTGGAACTATTTAACTGTCCTATCTTTAGAAATATTCTTACAATTATAATTCTGGAAGATTTAAGTAAATATTTCTGTGCATTTTGTACTTAAATTAATTGGTTCATGAGAGGACTACTTTTAAGAGTATTAATAGATAGATTCATATCTTTAGATGATAATGCTGGTGAAATAATCACTCTAAAAATATTATTAGGTTGTAAGGATACATGTTTAGTAGTTAGTTCATGAAGATAGATGTTATCTGGCATTTCTTAGTGTGGTTTGAGGATTAGTTGTGAAAGTGATAGAATACAATTTGAACCATTGGAAAATATTGAGAAAAACTGTTGAAAGGATTTTATAAGCATAATAATTCTATATTCTTATATATTATATTTTTTATAAATCAAAATAGAATGGAAGTTCTGGCTGAAATACTCAAAGAAAAAAATCCAACAGGATAAGAACTATTTAATTTTAAACCTCCAAAATCTTTTCTTAGGTGTACTAACAAAGAAAGTGTACTTATTAATGTTGAAACTGATGTTGATTTCATTAAAGACATTTCAGAAATTGCCGATAAAAAAAAATCAACTATGAAGAACCTATTTGATTCTAAAGAATAAATTACTGATGAAGATTGTGAGGATATTCATTCTCAAGGACTTAAACATGCTTCTGCTAATATATTCAACTCCACTACAATGATGAATTTTAAACTCATAGAAGAAGATAGTCTTTGTTAATGTGGTTGTAATAGGGGATCAGGATAATTATTCCCTATCTATATGAATGAACAAAATCTAACTTTTTTAGGACCAGGTGTACTCCTTTTTTTTTTCTATTTAAGACATGTTCGATTAATTATTTTGATGATTTTTGTGGTATATGGTTCCTTTTCTCTATTAACTAATCTTCTTACTTTTTATGAAGCTCCTCGTTATATATGTCCTTAATCTGATTGGCTTAACAACATCTATTGTACTTTTAATATTTCTTCAACTATTAATAATAAGCATAATTATCCTATCCTTTAACAAATTCAATTATGGCTTGGAGTGGTTTTCTGTTTGGTTTGGGTTACTTCTGCTAAGTTTATCAGATATCTTGGAGAAATGAAAAATTAACATATTGATGAGTTATTAGATAGTGCTTCTGATTATACAGTTAGAATCGAAAATCTACCTTTTGGTCTCTATGAAGAGCAATAACTCTATGAGTATATTAATGAATTATGGTAAACCAAGTAAAAATATACTAATTAATCATCTCATCTTATTAAGAACTAACCTCTTTCTTTAAATTCAATTCAAATTGTATATGATATGTCGGAATGTCGAAAACTGATTGATCAACTCCAAACCCAGTGCTACGATATAACCCATCTAATATCTGAAAATTCATCCTATAAATATAATAACATCATTAAAGAAGGTTAAGTAGAAAATTATAAAGTCTTAAAAACATCCATTATGGAAACTTTTGGGAATCTTGAAACATTAAGAGTTAAATTTCTAGAAGATCAAGAATTTAGAAGAAGTCTTGCTACTACCTGTGCTCTTATTTAATTTAAATCTAATAGTCAACAAACTCAATTTGTTAATATATTCTCAGCTAAAACTAGAAATTGTCTCCTGAATCTATTTCTATCATCTCAATAGTATACCTTTAAAAATACAGAAATTTTTATTACACGTGCTCCAGAACCATCTGATCTTAATTGGCTTAATTGTGAAAAACCTTTCAGTTATATTCGATTTGCTTCAATATGGCTGATAACCATTATTCTATTATATGTTAGTTATGCAATTCTTTCTTGGATGCAAACAACTGCAATTTTTAAAGGAACTAATGCTATTTTAGTTTCAATAACCTTACAACTCTTTAATAGAGTGATATGGATAACATTATCTTATATGATTACTTTTGAATTTAACAATACTAAAACTGATGCTATTGTTTCTCTTATGAAAAAAAGTCTATTTGCTCAAGCAGTGAACATTATTATTGGTCCAATTATTTCTAAATTTGTTAATAATAAGGCTATTTATGGTACTAATGGTTTAGCTAGTCTAGTATTACAATATCAATTCATTATGATATTTATGATGATGATCTACTATGTGTTCAATCCTTTATACCTTAGTAAGAGGTTATTCTTATAAATAACATGTATTAGAAATAAACTTATTAGATATTATGCAGAAGTAGTTGGAAAAATAGATACTGTTGATGAAATTAAGCCTGTTTTAGCTTATTATTAAGGGCCATAATTCCCTATTGCTGGTGCTTATGTTTATGTAACAACTGGAATTTTCCATACAATGTTCTACTGTCATCTTCAACCAACTATCCTTATTGTACAAATAGTCAATCTAACTCTATTTTATTACATTATGAAATATTTAATATTTCGAAGATCTAAAATTCCTGAACTTACTGAATTACAAGTATTTCAATTAGCAATGTTTGTTTTTACCTCTGGTGCAGCTTTTTATGGTGTAGGTAGTATGTTTTTTATTATATTATCATCTTTAGATATTGAATCATCGTGTAAATAATTCTCATTATTAGGAATAATACCTTCATCTATTGCTTTAGCTATTTGGTTTATTGGTGCTTTTAATCCTTTTGAAATTTTTGATAAATTTAATGGTTGGCTTATTGATTACTTAGATTTTAGAGAAAGATTATTTACAGCTAAAAAAAAGAAATAAACTCTTAAACTACATGAAAATATTATTCATAAATTATTCTTTAATTCTAACTTTTTCTAGAATAAATTAACTACTAGAAAATAATCCTATTATAAATATAGTCATGTTAGTAAATTACTTAATTTCGAAAATTAATTAAAAGAAACTCAATTTAAAGTCTCTAATAAAACTAAATAATTTTGTTAATCTACTATTAAAAAAACTACTCTTCCAAAACATCATGATCTTCAAGAGTTTCCAAATAGAAAAGATAATTAATCGCCATCTATTCAATCATTAAATGGTAATGATAGACCTGGAGAAGAATTTATATTAATTCCAGCTCTCAAGAGTTCTGAACCTGTCTATAATCCTAAAAATAGAATCAAATTTAAAGCTTCTAAACATGAGAATCTTATAAGATTTACTGGCCATTCCAATTAGAAATAATCAGAAGCATTAAGTGACATAAAAGATGTTATACTTTCACTTGATTGATATAGAAAATATAAACTATTCAAGTAATGAGTGATTTCTATCAGATTTCTTCTTCATTATAATTCATAAATTATTGCAGTTTTAAATCTTCTTCCTTAGAGTTTTAATTATTCTATAGTTGTATTTTCTTTTTAAAATCCTTCAATTCTATGGTTGCTGTTTTAGCTTGTTTTTTTAATTCTATATTTTCTCTTTCTTCATTCATTATCATTATATTAATTTCATTTAAAAAAGGATTTCTCTGGGTAAGAATACTTGGATTTTCTTCTTAAAATTTTTCTTCTTAAAATTTTTCTTCTTTAGAATAACAATCATAAATCATAATACTCCAATTAACAATTACACTAACATACATAAACAAAATTATTAAGATAGAAATAGGGAATTCTACACTACTACCAATACCTTCTAGTACCATAAAAAGACATATAATAATAATAATTATACTATAATTCACAATTGCACGAATTCTTTGTAACTTTTTCTAGTAGAAAGAAAACTTCCCAATGATAAAGATTAGAATTAAAAAACCAATAATGAGCAATACAAAACTACCATAAGATCCAAGTGCTGATAAGCAAATAGAAGCTATAATTAAGAACAAGAATATACTAGGATAATAGTATCCAAGAGCAGGAATTTCTAATAATTTAGAAGACTTCTTAAGGTTATCAATATTAATGAAGGATAGTTCAGGAAATTGATTATTTTTTATTAGATAGAACCAATAAATCCATAGGAGAATAATTGATATACCCATGAGAATACCCTCAATAATGGAACCAATTAATTAATCTCCAGTTTGGAAACATAATGCAACAACATAAACCATACATAGGCTAAATAATAAAAAGTATCCAATCTAAAGGAAAAGATGTTGAATTAAATAAATTAAAGAAGGATTCTATTAGACATATTTTTCAGATTATGGTTCCTCTTTCTGTTATTGATAGTAGAAAGTATATCCAATAATACCTCCATAAATAGCCATAATAATCCATAGTAGCCAGGCAGTCAAATTCATATTAGAAAATAGGTTACATTATAAGCTAATTGCAGATATCTTTGGACAAAAAGAGACTATACTACTAAAGGGAATGATGATACCAGTTAAGTACTTACCATAAGCTCCTAAACCATATAAAAATGGAGACATAATGGTTAATCCTAGGAGTCCAAAATATGCTACTTGGAATACTATCATTAATTAAACTCCTATTACTGCCTTTCTCATAATAATGGTTAATAAAATGAACAACCAAGCTAAGATAATAACTGTTAGAAAAGCATAAGAGAAAGCTTTGGCAGAAATAAGTTAGTTTTAACTGTAGAACTTGGTTTCAAGATTGTTATAAGGTCTAACAAGTTTAATATTACTGGATGGAGTTGAATAGAAGTAATTATTATAGGTATTATCAGTTTTATTAGATGATGATAACTATAAATAGGCTCCATTAAAATCTACATCTGCATAATAATTAACCTTAACTATTAAAATTTAAGACTCTTGAATGTATGATATAGAAGTAATCTAAGTTGGTTGTATTGATAAAGTTAAGGATGTACTTTGTAATAATCTAACTTTTAAGATATTTTCATCATTGTATATCAATCTTTAGGATAATGTTTATTGTTTTAGGTACTGAGTTAGTTTGATTTTGTTACAACCTGGTGCATTAATAGTAAATTGAAGTCTTACAGAATTATCATAAGGTTATTTATGAATATCCTGAATAATAAACTGAATCTATTAACTATAATAGCATAGGGATTGAGAAATAATATTATCAATACATTAGTGGTGTAGTTCAACTGTACAAGTACTAGAACATCCATCCTCATCTTAAACATTAGCATCATCACATTCTTAGTCTAAAGTAAGAATACCATTTCCACAAACTGAACTACATCCACCAGAACCATTATCAGTTAAACCATTGAAGCATTGACAAGTATTATTAATTAATTAATGTGTTGAGTTATTACAAGATGTACAGAAATTAGAATTAGTCTAACATGTTAAACATGGAACAAGACAATGCTAACACTTGACTACCTGAGAATTAGCTTCATAATAGGAATTTTAGCAAGAACAAATTCCAGTACTACTATTAATGGTACGATGATAGAGAGCATTACAACTAGTACAAGTAATCCCATTGGAACATGTTTAACAAGAATACTGACAAGATAAACAAAAACTAGAATCATAATAGAAACCATTTGCACAAGCACAAGTAGAATTATTTAACACCCAATTTATAGTACTATTACATTAAGTACATATTTATGTTACATTATAACTGCATTTAAGGCAACCTTACATACATGCAAGGCAACTACTATTAACTATATCTTAATAATAACCATCTGAACATTCACATTTATTGCTAATCAATACTCTTAATCCAGTACAACTAGTACAATTATTAGCAGCTCCAAAACAACTAAAACAAGTATTAAGACAAGATTAACAGATTAAAACTCCAGAATCAAATTTCCCCTCAGGACATAAGCACTGATTAGCAGTAATATTCCTATGGTTAGTATCACATGAAGAGCATGTATCAGGAGACCCACCAATACATTACTGACATGAATAATGACATTAATCACAAGTATTTTTGGTGTTGTTAGCAAAAGTAGAGGTTGGACAAATATCATAGCATTGTGAACTTATATAATAAAAATAAGGCAAGCCACTAGCACAGTTTCTAATTGTATGATGGAAAGTAATGCTACTTACTTGATTATAAGGCTAGCTGTTATAGATGACTTGAGTACTATTAGGAACCAATTGTAATAAAATATTAGTTGGTTGAGGATGTCCAATATCTAGACGATTTAATCCCATGATATAATTTCTGTATTGATAAGCTATCAGTGGTAGAGGGAAATTAATCACTGTTTGAGTAGAGTTTATTCCTTCAAACTTTCCCTCATGAAGTATCACTTGATATCCATCCATAATGGCTGTCATATCGAAAGAAAGTCTAAAATATGTAACCTAACTGATGATAACATCATGTTGAGTAGTAATTGTCAATTGATAAGAGGTAGAATTTTCGATGGTTCCTTGAATATCAATATAGGTTCCAGTTGTACCTGTTTGGAATTGAAATCCAGCTAAGTATATTTGGTGTTTGATAGTGTGGGTTAAATCATAGACTTCTCCTGGTAGATTATTGTGGATTTGAGTCAAAGATCTACTACTAGCTCCTGTTATAAGAGTGAGATTATTGTTTGTAACTAAATAATTGAAGAAATAAACATTTTTAAGAGGCATAAACTAGAGTATATTATGTAGCAGATGGATCTACTGCAAAATAATTATAATAAAGAACATTTATACTAGCTCCATAAACTCTTACAGAAGTAAAAAGAGTAGTTGTACTAATATCAACAAATTATATGAAAAATCCCATCTCAGTATTATTAGTAGGAGCAGCATTCTGTCCATAACCCTCAAGACCTATTATAACCATATCTTAATACCTAAAACTACCCTCGGAATAGTCCCATTAAAAGATGAGCTAAATGTCACATCTGAAGTTAGGGTGCCAGGAATTGTCACAGTCCCAGCAATGATAGTTTTAAATTATCCCGAATTTATTTTAGCTGTAGGTGTCCATGTAGGATCTATAGCAGTACAGTTAGCTCCCAACAATAAAGTTAAGATTATACCCAACCTCCAAAAATTTTAGTGATTGATGGTTAATGTTATTAACTGTTGGTGTTCTAACATAATATTTTATAAGATAAAATCAATGTTAATCACTGTATATTTTCATCTACATGATGATGATATTTATTTACAGAATAGATTCTCCCTGGTATTGCTCTAATGATCATTGTTTCATTTGATGCTGTTCGTTAGTGCTTTTTCTTATCAGTTTCCTAGTTTGTTTCTCTGAAAGGAAGTATTCTCTCTCCTAATCCAGTTCTTCCACTACTTATATTTTTATTCAACTTATGAAGAACTTTGTTAGTATCATTGTGTTTTGTTAGATATTGATTTTTAACTATAGAACCCTTATAATGACTTCTATATCCATAATGTTTGTAGTTATAATTGGTATTGGTGTTATTAAGATATTGAGGGGTTGTAATCTTGAATAGATCCTTATTAGATTGATAACATCTTTTAATGCTCAGTACATGATTAGTATTAGTAGGTACCTGATTCAATTACTGTTTTAGTCGATTAAGTCTTTTGGTCATATTTTAATAAGATACTTAGATCGGCTCAAATTACTATTGATTAGACATGTTCCAAATCAATTTCTATATTTAAAGTTACAATGATTTAAATATCATTCAATCACATCTAATGAATCATCCTTCTTCATTTTTTCTTGTCTTGTTCCTAAATTTAACTGTTACATTAAATATTTATTGATCCTAACATGTCTAATAAGTCCTTCTTTCAGAGCTTTAATAACTTATTACTGTTAATTTGGTTAAGTCATGGTTGAAGCATCAACCTTACAAGGTTGTTAACAATTTTACCTGGTTGCTGCTAATTGTTCCTTTAACAATTTGATCTCCATGGATGCAATATATTATATCTCTATCATTTTAGTTTTTAACTGCATAAATTCATCATGATGTTCAGAGAGAATGTATGGATTTGATGATGACTATCCATCTTCTAATAAAATTTCATTCAATCTCGAATTTTGAAAGGTATGTGATTTTTCCTAAGAAGCTGATGACATATAAAATTTGAATTTAAGTTAATTAAAGTTAGACTTATTTTTTCAATATGATAGAGTAATTAGCTATTTATTCAATTAATAATGTTTATCAATATCAACATGGTATTCTCATCATTGATATATATGTTCATCATAGCATCAATCATTAATACCTCATCTGCTTCTTCATAAGGGGTAATTAAACTCAATAGTTCATCATTCTCCAAAGCTATCAAACAATTTCCTTATCTATTAGTATCCTTCTCTGATGCTGAGTGTGGTTACTGTAGGGAATTTGATATGACTTATCTCCTTCTTCAACAACTGATCCAACAATAATTAAAATCACTTACTTCATCAAGTTAAAAACTGTAAAAAGTAAAACAATTGTATATAATAAGATAGAAAGCACTGTATAATAAAGGATAAAGGTTAAATTTGGTAAAATACTCCATTAGTCAAATGAAAAAGTCTTTGAATAATATGGTATTGAATCTGTCCCAACTGTGAAAATGTTCCATGATGGGAAGATGATGTAGTTTGAATATGATAGTTTGGACTATGATTAAGGTGGTATCTAATGTATTAGTCTCTCTATATTAGATGGTCGAGAGTGGATCTATAGAATGGTTACAGATTTATCCTAATTTTCTAAGTAGTAATCAAGGATAGCAGATCATAATATTGTTATTTAATGTAGTTCATAGTTTGTTAAGAGTATAAAACTCTTAAGAAAAAGAGATCTCACTACAAGTAAAACATCTAATATGTAGATTACTACTGTACACAGGATAAATAATTAATTTCACATCCAAATGAAGTCCTTTATCTAAATAATTAAAACCAATCGAAAATTATCAAAATTAATGAAGATAACTTTGAAGCAGACTTGGTTGGAAAACTTAATTACTAGAAAAGATTCATTAAATGGAATAATCATATTATCAGACAGATTTTCACATGTAATTCAATGTTTAAATATATAGATAATCAAAGTGCTTTTATCTTACTACTCAATGATGAAGAATATTCTTCAGAAATGCTTAAGGTCTTTACTAAAACCATTGAAAACTAATAAATTAGGTAAATAGTAACAGTTGGCTATTTACTTGAAGATTTACAAGAAATTAGCAAAATTAAATAATACATTGGAATACCACCTAAAGATATTTATCCATTTCCTGTTTTAGCATATCTTACTCATAATAAAGATGGACAAATAGTCAAATATGTTTTCTAAAAGTTTCAAGCAAATCCAGAATTAGCATGGAAAAAGGATTAAGATGGGAAATTATATACTATAGAAGAAATCACTAAATGGATACATAGTGTACTTAATGGTACATCTAAACCATACTTAAAGGGCTTAACTAAGGAATTAGGGACATTTTTTAAGGAATAAATAACTTAATAAGTATTGAGGTTAAATACTCCTGATTTAGAGTTTGTGTTTTCTTAAACTTACACAGATCCATTCCTTATATTCTTTACTTGGAGAAATAATTACCACTGTTCTTTTTTAATGTAATAGATTATTAAAAATTGGTAAAATAATCCAATGTCTAAAAATATTAGTTTTTTCTCATATTCTCTCAATCATAATGATCTTATTCCTAAATTACAGACTAAAATTACTCAAGTACCAACCTTATTTTATGTTGATACCCAAAAGAAGAACAAGATTTTATAAGATATTAAATAATATGAGGAAATCAACTAATTTCTAATTAAAAATCTAGGAAAAGCATCTAAAGTTCATTCTAAAAAGAAAAAAGTATCTTAGTATCAATCAAAAACAGGATTATAACATGAAAAGACGGTTTCTGGGAAAATTTCCTATCCAAAATGATGTTTAATATAGAAATAGATTATCTATCATTGAGAATTCATTCTATTTTATTGTTTTTAGCTTATTTTATTTGTTTCTCATATTTGTTGATCTTGAAATGCACATATGTTGCAATAATGAAAAGTATGATTAGAACAATACCAAAGATTATTGCAAAAAGTAAACCAAAAGTCTGATATTACTATTGCATGGTCATTTCTGAATCAAACTTTAACTCCATTTGTAGCTATCTTTTAGATGTAGTATTAGTTACTACTGGAGTATTATCAATAATCAACATAAAAGTTCCGTTAGAAGTTGGATTGTTGGATTAATCAGAGGCTTCTTCTAAACTCAATTTTACTAACTCCATTGTACAATTTAAACAGGCAAAAGTCACCTTTTTTGCTAAAGCTTTCTGTAAGCAAGACTAGCAATTACCATAAGTCATAGTTTAGTTGTATGGAAATTTACATTTAATCATTCTTAATCCCTCCATGGTGGCTCTCTTATAGCAATTATAAGAGGGAGTAGCAATAGGACATGATGAAGGAAGATAAAGGATATTATAGGCAGGATTAGACTTTGTAAAGTTTAAAACTAAAATACTACTGACTAGCATACAAGGATTTTATTACTATGTGGTGAGGGACCTTGCTTAATTTCTGTAAACTCAATGGAAAATTGAAAGTAGGACCCATTGGGAATAAAGTGATATTGAGAAATAGCAAGGATTTCAAGAGCTTTTTATGACTGTTGAGAAACTATCACCCAATACAAAGATAGTGAAATCCATAATGTTATCATTTTTATATTTATAAATTGCATAATGATATTCATCATAATTCTTCAGGAATAGGAACCCATTAATATTCAGTATGATCCTTTAGCCATTCAATAATTCCATCAGTCGTCCGTTCACCATTATAATCAATTGGAGCAATAGATTTATCCTTTCCCCAAAACTTTAAAGTTGGAAATCCTTGAATTTCTAGGCCAGCTACTTAATTTTCAGTATAATCAATCTTAGCAATAACAATATTAGGATTATTTGCCAATATTTATGCTGCTTTTTCATAATGAGGAGCTAAAGTTTTACAATGACCACACCATGGAGCATAAAACTTCACTAATACTTCAGATTCAGAATTTCTAACCAATTATTCAAATGTTTTACCAACAATTATTTTTACTGGTCCATCATTATTTTCTGGTTTATCTGCTGACTTTAAAAATGGTTATGCCTTTCCAGCTAACACTTCTTCTAAGAAGGATACCAAATTTGATTTGGTGATTTTATCTTTATTAAATTTATATTTCTGGCCGGTGGTACTAAAGAACAATACTTGAGGTGTTGATGATTATTCAACACCTAAATGTTCAGCTAATCTTTGGAACAAACCAAAACCATCTCCACTGTCAGAATGAGTTAATAAAATATCTTCAGAAATCCCAGCCTCATCAAATTATGTAAATGCTGCTTTAGCATCTCTAGATTCATCATTTTCTTTAGTAAATAAGAATAATGCAGCTTTTTGATCTGAGAATATTTTCTACACAGCAGAATTATCAAAGGGAATGATTTCACTGTGAGTACTTAGTACACATAAAGTTGTTATGAAAAATATTTTCCACATGTTTAAATTCTTAATAAAGTTTAATATTATATGTGTTGATATTTTATTAATTTATATAAAATTAGACATATAAAAATTAATTTTCAATCAAATTCTCCAAAAATCATATCATTAAAGTCAGATAATAATATTTTCTTAGCATCTTAACTCCATAGACAAGTTTGAATTTTAAATGTTCTATTGGTAGGTAGACTACATTCCATAAGACTATCTGGACACCAAAATAATAGTTTTTCGTTACCACAGACAATACATAATGTATTAGCTTTTTTAGACCATTTAATCATTTTAATATGTGTACTTAAAGTAATAATAGTATCAATTTATAGATTATAACATGACCAAATCCATACACTATAAGGTGTATTATCTATAATATTAATATGCTTACCATTTCTACAGGCTATAAAACTGTCATCATAACTAAATTATAATAGACTAATTCCAATAATAGGTGTAGTATCCTTTTTCTTAATCCCTTTTTGGATAGGAATTTTATAGTTTTCACCATCAACCAACATCATTTTACATTTAGTTGATGATATATCATCTTCTTTATAGATTTTAATAGTATTAGGATTTAATATTAATGTGGAACAATCTAATTAAGCTATTAATTTCCAAGTTAATACATTCAATAATCTAACTTTTTGATCATAGGATCCTATTGCTAAATATTTTTCAGTATTAGAAAGTTGAGTACATTTAATTCCTAAATCATCATTATAAGGTTCATAATCACTAATATGTCCCTCATCAAGAGAAAATATAGACAATCGATAGTTATTACAATCATCCCAAGCAATAATAAAAGGAGTCTGAGGAATCCATTTTAATTAAATTGTAGAACATAGAGTTAGAATTGAATGGCACCTCAGTAATTTCCAATCTCTAGTGTAATAAATACTAATATGATCTTTACCTTGATGTCTTTCAAGTAAACCCATAAACTTACCATCATCATTAAAGCAACATCCTTTACTATTAGGAATTTTTGGTGATTGAATATAAATAACTTAACCATTAGCAAGGTTATATATAGAACATTTAAAATTAGCATCAGAAAATGTAATAATTTGGAATGAATCCATTACCCACAACATAGAAATGATACCAGCTCTTTCATCTTGTATCTGGGTACATAGTTTCCCATCTATCCCATAAATAAACAAAGCATTAATTTTAGTCATTAATACAGCAACATAAGCTGAATTAGGTGAAAATTGGAAATCAGTAATCAATGATGGTGGTTTAATAGTAGCTAATGTTTTACATTAGACTGTAGCTTATTTGATCTATAATTGAGATGATTGTTTACACAGAGGATTTGACGGTTGTATGTACCAAAAAATTGTGTATCAGGTGTGAATTTAGAATAGAGGGCTGGTGAAATAATGTCACTAAATTCAATTTCAGCCATCATAGTTTCTATTTGAATTTGCTATTGGGATAAGTAATATATAACAACAATTTAATTTAAATACTATGACATTCTAAAACTAATACCCATCATTTTGATGTATTGATATCATTTGAGGATCATTTAATTCTGTATATAGCTACACAATTAAGACATAACAATTTGTTGTGCTTCTGCAAATTGTTCAATTTTTTTATAGAGTTGGCTATTCATTTTAGATTCTTCTGTGTTTAATTGTTAGCTTTACACTTAAAACTACTGATATATACAATCATCTAGGTAACAACTCAAAAAAGTAGGTAAACACTAAACTTCTTATTGCATTTGTAAGTCTAACTTCCTTATATAATCCTTTAGAAATGGTAGTTTTTCCTTTAAAATTCCTATTTCAAAATCAAGAATTTATTCACTTAATTCTTCAGAAATAGGTTGATCATACAATGATAATTGAGTTCTAATCATAATACTGGATGTACTTCATAGACTCTTGAACATCAGATGTCCAATTAGCTATATCCTGCCTAAATTTAGCATTACTCATGTGATAATCAATAGATCTAGTAACAATTTCATAGTCAATGTTTAGAAAAGCAGCAAAATCCTTCTGTGTTCTTTCAATTAAATATTTAATTTCTTCTTCAAAAGTACACACAAATTTAAAATATATCTCATGTTGATTGTCAACGGTCGGAATAACTCTTCTTCTTCCTTATCGATTTTTACTATATATTTTATCAAGTTCATGACAGTCAAATAGGCTATTGGTAGTCTTTAAGAATTTCAAGAGACATTAACATGTCAATATATAATCTTTACTAATTTATCCTGGCTCTTCTAGAACATACTTAACCTGTGATCACCAAAAAATGCTACATCAAACTCAGAACTCTTATGAAGTAAGAGGTGTTGTAACAGATTCAATTGATCTAATTCTGAGTTACTATTAGAAGTGTGATTATCTTGTTATGATTATAGTAGATTTAAAGGTATCTACTTCTTTTTCTTCTTATAGATCCCTAGAGCTAGTAAGGAAACAGCTGCAATACTCAGTCCTACATACATACAATTTCTATGCTTAAGGAAAGGACATTGAAATTCCATAGCAAAATATAAATATAGTGATAAAAAATTCTATATTAGTTTTTTTGGGAATATATTATTGAATAGATTCATAAGAATTCTTCATGTTAACAATTAAATGATATATCAATTTAAAACCAGTGATTGATACTATTTTATTTCTTCAAGAATTCTTCAAAGTTTCTATTGATATACATATATATAATAGTGATTTATAACTTCTTTTTAGGAAGTAATTGCATTAAAGTATCAAACAATTAGTTCTGAATCATTGATCTTTTCAGATTAAGGAAGATTATGTTAATTAATTTTACTTCTAAGTAGATTACTTTTACTGGCTTCTACCTCCAATATCATCAAATGCCTGGGTAGCAACTTGAACTTCATGACCAATATTCTTCTTATTTTCCCTATAATCAACCAAGATTATCACTTCTTGATTTAGAACTTCTATTCGTGGTTGTTCTAATAATTTCAACTACCAATTTATCTCATCTGAGTTTTATGTATTGATTAGTGAATCTTTACTTTGAACAATTTTATTCTCTTATTGAGTTTCTATTTTGCATTCTTCAGGTTGATAAGGTTGAAAGCCTATTTTTTTCTTAGGAAATGAAGATGTAGTTGTAATGATTGAATGTCTTTAAAATTGCTTTTCTTGATTATGAATGGGCCTAGAATTTTTATAGAACATTTGAATGGTAAAAAGATAAAGACTTTTGTTCAAAGCAATTGACAGTACTATGTTAATTGATGCTTACAATGATGAATGTTGATCTTCTATGGATGTAATAATGAAGCATTACTTCCAGCCTCAAGTGATGAATTCGACATATTCTTTTCGAATTTTGGGGAAATTTTTTATTTTATTATATAAAGGTAGAGAAAATTAAAAAAAAGTAAAATTATCAACATTCTATCAAATCATTAATGGTATCATTCAATAATAGATACTCATATAAAATTTTTTTAATGCTATAGCTATTGTTTAAGATAGAAAATTCATAGTAAAAATTATAAAGTCCTGATAGAACATTCTAATTTTTATAATACTGATGTCGTTAAAGATTAATTAATGACTAGCATATTGAAATACTCTTCCAAATTCTGATTTAACCTTATTGAATAAGTTCTTTCTTAAAACTAAAAAAAACCAACTAAAATTAACATAGTTAGATATCAAACCAAATTCTATTGATTAACTTACAGATTAAGGGATCTTATACAGACAATATTCAAATATAATGAAATTCAAAGTATTTCTTATCCAATTTATATGATAATATAAATAAGTTTAATATGTACGAAATCAAGGAGATCTTGCAAGATAGAATTTATGATATTCTAGAGCTATATTCATTTTCTTCCTCATCAGAAAAAGCAAATAAAGCCATTAAATACTAAGTCATATCTACACATAAGAAAAAAGAACGACTTAGAGCAATTAAAGAAAATGACACACTATCTAATCTCAACTTGTTGTCTCTAAACTCAACCAAAGTCATGGAAGAAGTAATCATTATTTAAAATATAGTTCTACAATGTAACTGTGGATATATTTTCATCATATGATCCAACTTATTTCTAGTATCGTAGAAAACATACCCTATCTATCAAAGACAGTTTAGGGAAACTTTTTACTGAATTCTTCTGTAAACACAAATTTTCACAAAAAATCAGACAAGTAAAAACTATCTTCTAAGGAGATCTTTATTTTATTAGTCCTGCGATGATGTTTGGTTGGCTTAGCTAATGGTCTAAAAAAATATACTGTGAATTACTCCAACAATAACTAAAATAATAAATTATTCATCATCATTAATTCTCTAAAATTCGACAGGAGACTGCTAAAATCAATTCAATTAAGGAAAAAATCCATATTTAACCAATTAAACATAAATCTACTCAACTACCTAAAAAAATAAATACTTCAGCTCCTTCTAATGAAGCTATCAAGCCTAAAGTATAGGTAGTTCCTGCTATTTTCCTTAATACCAAAGAGAATGCTTATAGTTATTTCCTTGAATAATTAATTTATTACTACAAAAATATTCCTATTGAAGATCTAGATATCTCATACTTTCGTATAATTAGGAAACAAGGTAAGAAAGAGGATATTATGCATCTAGAGAACATTCAAAAAGTGATATCACTTCTGCTTATTAGTACCAATAATCACACTAAACAAGCAAGAACTTAATATACTCAATTATATAAGAAAAAAATCAAGAAAGAGTAAAATATTCTAATATCTCCACTTAAAAAGAATAAAAGACAATCTACATAAGTCTATAAAGAGCCTCCACTTGATATATCGGCTAAAAATTCAAAATTATTATCACCTAAACTTAATTTTTTTCATTTTGAAAATTAACAAAGAATACAGTCGAAAATTAAGAAATTAAGACTAGTTACTACTAAGCTTCAACTCAAATAATATAATATTAAATTTCCTTCCATTACTAGCATTAATAAGAAAATTTAACTTTCTGCTGATTAATTCTATTAGTAAAGTCTCCAAAGAAAACGAACCAAGTAGTCATAATCTCCCTTCAGTACCATATTTTATAAAAGTTGGAGGCACTTCATTTCTAAAAAGAGATAATTAAGTTGATAGTGCTTTGATAGTGAGTAATCCAGAAGAAGATAATAATTCTAAAGAATCTGTGAATAATGGTAATTAACTGAGTGTTTTCGGCAAACAGTTTGATACTAAGTCCCTTGCAGTAAAGAAATAAGATAAAACTATTTTAAGTGTGGGTTATACTGACCCTAAGTTTAGTTAATAATGATATTTAATAGGTTCTAAATTACTTCTTATCATTTTTCCTGATTATCTGTTAGGCTCATTTTTTCAATAACCTTAGTCATATATTGTTCATGATCAATAGGTCCATCCTTTATAATTTTACATCTTAACTCTTCTAGGTACATATTCTTACTTGTTTTACATAAATATTACAAGGCTTCAAGTCTAATTTATTCTTCGGCTTCAATGTTTCTGTATAATTTTTCATAATTTGTTATTGCCTTGGAAATATTACCTATTTTACTATTTTCTCGAGCTTATTTCAAAAGTTCTTCTATAAGTTAGATTTTGATTTCATTTTCTTCCTAAATATTTCCTTCTTCAATTTTTCTTAAAACTGCTCCAGTTAATGATTAGTTTAATTCTAAATAAATTGGTTTAAGTCTATTTTTATTTTTAAGGAGTATTTTATGTAGATAAACCAAATTTTGTTTCATCTCTTTAACCTCTAAAGGTGTTAATAATGTTATTATTTCTTCACTTTCACTATATTCAATAAATGATGGATTAAGCTTTAAAAACTTTTTCATTATTTATTACAATTTGTTATTTTCACCTTCAAGTTTTTCTACTTTTTTCAATGATGGAATTAAGACTTTTGGTGCTTTACTCATAATCATCAACTATTCACAATAAATTTTTTTAAGAAAATGATTAACATATTTCTCATTAGAAGGTAGTAATTTAAGATTTACTGGAGAAAATGGTATGATTTTATTAAATTGATTACCAATTGTTCGAGGGCTCTTTTGAAAGAAGAACTGCCAAAGTCTTTTAGAGTTTTTCCTATTCATAAATATAAATAATTATCCATAACTAAAATTTCTTAGCTTATTTAAAAATATTCTTATACTAATCATGAATATTAGTTTGATTCTTTGTTGGTCAAATCTTCCTTATCATCAATCCCAATAAATCTTCCATTTTACCATTTTCCCTTATAATTTTCCTAATTTTCACTATTGAACATAATACCATAACCTTATTGTCTACCTTGAACCCACTGTCCATCATAAATATTACCATTATTAAAATAAAATTTTCCTTGCCCTTGCTTTTTACCATACTGATATTATCCTTCATATTTTTATTGAAATTTCCCTTATTCCCAACTCATAATACCCCTTTCCATGTATTTTACCATCAAGCCAATCTCCAATATAAATTGAGCCATCAGGTTTCTTCACAGTTCCCTATCCATTTGGTATAAAACATCTGATATCAATTTATCCTTGATAAATTTTTCCATCAGAGTATTCAATAATAGCTTTTCTTTGGCTATAATCTTATAACTTGATGATTGTTTTATTATTATCAAAGGAAAGAGTACCAGAATGAGGTTAAGCTTCAATCCAAATACCTTCAAATATATAATGGTTTTTTCTATTATTAAAGATACCCTTTCCTGAAGCCTTACCGGCTTATAAATTACCTTAAAATTTACACTGTTCGTCAATAAAATTAATTTTTCCTTTTCCATTTGGCTTACCTTCCTTGAAGTTTCCTTAGTATAATAATTGATTAGGTATATAGAATATTCCTAATCCCTCTGGTTTTTAATTATTCCATTCCCCAAGGTAATAGTTTTCTTTAGTTTTATGCTTATAAGGTTTTAGTTGATTCTTTCTCGAACACAATTATTTCTTGTTACAGAAATGAAGCTATCAAAGTATCTTCTTTGGGCCATTCTGACTCTTCATATTAGTTTTTTGAAGTGTTAGAATAGATATTTATAGAATTTATGGTTCTTGTAGTGGTGATTGACAACATGGTATAACCCATTTACTGCTAAATTATTGATAAATTTTAAATATAAATTCTTTAACCTACTTTTTATTAACTATATATACTTAATCATTAGATAATTATTTATTGATTAAGAGTTTCCATAAAATCATGTTTAATCTCTCTGATCAATCTGTTAGAATTTTCAAGGCTTTGTTAAGTTATATTCCTTTCTTAGGTTTTCCTGTTTCTTTTCGTATAAACTACTCTTTGGGTTTTGGTGATATTATTCTGATACCTATAAGTTTTCTTACAGAGTTCATAATAGCTTTCTAGTTTATCTTCATATTTAGTTCCTGATTTTTTAGGCCACTGACTCTACTAGGAAGCATAGTTACTCTTTATATTATCCTCTTATTAATAAGGTTTCTATTTGTTTAATTCTTCATATTGAGTTCCCCAATCCTTTTTAGTAGTTTTTCCATAATCTTCATAGAATTAATGTGAAAGACTATTTAATGGAATTAATGACTCTTGCTTAGATTCAAGGTTATCTTCAATGTGTCTGTATTTAGTTATTCTTGGGACAAAACCTTGCCTTTTCTTTATCTGGCTCGAAGATGATTAAAATGGTAAATTTTTAACTGTGATTATGATTGTTTAATGTTGCGATTGTTTAATGGGAGAATTAGTGATGATAGTATTGAGTATGTTTTCTTGCTAATCTGCTGATTTTTTAAGTTTACTCATCAATTAGTTATGCTTAAGCTGCTTATAGTGATAAAGCTATTAGAAACTATTCGTTTGAGAAGGAAGAAAAGCTGAGGATTGATGGTATTGGTTTATATGTTGGCTACTGCTTTGATTCAACTAAGGCATTCCAATATGAGATATTTCTCTATAGATGGAACTGACATTAGGTATTCCTTTTTACATTAATAATGAACAATTTACAGATAAAAAAAATAATGAATATACAGCATACCTATAAAGAAGAGGATCAACATATACTGCAGGAAATAAAATCTAGAAAAGATTATATGTAAATCAAATCAATCAATGAAGGAATTTCCTTTAGATTGATAAAAATTGAATGATCATATATGCTAAAAATTATCAGTATTTTCGAATCTTATAGATAATTATTAAAATTTCAACAATGATAGCAGAAGAGTCAGTTTTCCCTCAGGTAGAAGATTCTTAATGGGTTAATAAGACTCGTACTTTAATAGTAACTTCAAGGGGGATCACTTCTCATCAAAGACATTTAGTATTGAGTCTTTTTTCTTTGCTACCACATGCTAAAAAAGATTATAAACTAGAAAAAGCACAATATTAATCAACAAATTCATGAGTTATGTGAAACTCATAAAACTAGATACTTTTTATACTTTGAAAGCCGGAAAAAATATCACTTGTATTTATGGATAGGAAGATATCCTGAAGGACCATCAGTAAAATTCATTGTTGATGGGGTAGTTCTCAGTAAAGATCCTAAATTTCAAGGAAATTGTATCAAAGGTGCTAGGCACATATTATCTTTTGACTAAGTACTCAGTTCATCAATCATAGGTAATGGAGTTAGATTCCAAACTAAAATTAACCAAATAATTGTTGATAGGAGCATTCAATATCCCAAAAATGCATCCTAAGAGTAATGCTGTAATAGATCATGTCCTTAATTTTACAGCAGACTCAACAACATCAACTATTTCTTTCAAAAACTACCAAATATACAGAGAAGTAGTCAACAAAGAAAATGATTAATATGAATTGTTTGAGATTGGTCCAAGACTGCTTCTCCAAACTACATGTATATTAGATGGAGCCATGAATGGGGAAGTCTTGTTCAGGGCACCTGTTA
>CASCJZ010000129.1:0-15164 GCA_949152475.1 Terebella lapidaria
CCCAACCCCAACCCCAACCCCAACCCCAACCCCAACCCCAACCCCAACCCCAACCCCAACCCCAACCCCAACCCCTTTATTCCCTATACTTTATCCTGTTTATTGATATATATATAAAGAGATTTATATGACTGAAACAACTATACTTTAATACTCAGCTTCATCTTTTTTTGACTTTTGGTCTTTTAAACTTGTCTTGATCTTGAAGTAAAGTATGAATTCATCCTTTATGAATTCAATTTTACAAATTGTTCCATAAAATACAAATAGGAGTCCCTTCTATCCATTTTTTAAAATAATGAGTGGAATCAATTAACCCAGTAACTAAGAACTTCTTTGCCAATTCGAGCTAAGAACTGAATATTATTAGATAGATCGACCTATTTGCTTTCATTCTAAAATATGTTTGTTATTCTTGCTATTTAATCATTGAAACATTTACAATGGCCTAGTATATGCTTAATTAAATCTTTTCCTACTTCAAACCTGCAACAGTACCACTATTTTTTAAATTAGGTGACTTTATTTTTAACTGGTGCAACCGTTACTTTAAACATTATCTTGGCAGTCACTAACTATAGATTGTCTATTACACATTTTTCTAGCACTGCTAAGACTGCTAGTAACAGTGACTGTTGATATTAAAAAGTTGTAATTCTCACTTACTAACTTTATTGATAATGCTGTAATTAAAGGGGGAGCTTTATACCGATCTATCTCTATTTTGAAGGATATTTATAATTATAAAAATATATCAGCTTACATACCCTTTCTGCACCTATTAAAATCTACCTGCTAGGAAGACTTTACTAGTCCAGAGAGAATAAATATCAATGATTAGCTTTATTCCTCAGCTTTGATTAGCTTCTTAGAGATGATCAAACATATGTTTACTAACAAGACACATTCTATCGTAATTAATGTTAATATTTGAAGGAAGAGGCTCATAAAATTCAACTAGTTGAAATACTCTCCAACTTTTTTAACAAAACTCAAATGAGAGGATTCAGTGGAGATGTAATATGTATCCTTAGAGAAATATATGTTGCTAACAATATCAGGATTATGAAGGAAAAATTCCTTAGGGAATTGGTTTGGGAACTCAATGCTACTACCTACCTCAATCTAGAAACATTTAATTAATTTATTGGTTTCTTAAGAGGATTCTATCTAGAAGATTTAAGTGGAGCATTAAAGATTTTTGGAATTAAAGATATTCTTAAATTGTTATTATCTAAATTAGAGAATCCCGCATGTTGCCAGAAGCATTCTAATGAGTAAAAGATTAATCATCCTCCTTACCATATTTTTATTTAAGGGTATCTTTCTGTTCTAGATAAAATATCAAAACATAAGTAAAGAGCATAGCCTGACATCTAAACTATAACCAGTAACAGAAAGTCATTTCAACAGGAGAGAGAAAGTAGTCATAAAGCCAAAATCAATTGAATATTATACTGATCTTGACTCCAAACATGAGAAGCAAAGCTATCAAGAGACTTTAAATAAATGAACGAAAGAATGGCTATTTGAGGAAATTTTAAAGCAGTCCAAGACTTCTCAGAGGACAAGTTTAGCACTAGCAAAGGAACATTACCAGAGGAACAATCAAGAGTATAAACCAATAAAGCTTAGACAAAACTTAAAGTCCTTGGACTAAATAACATTGTGAACAGGTCTTCAATACACTTCCCAAACATTTAACTGTAGTTTTTAGATTCATCAAAGGATATTGTTTATCGCTCAAATCTCTCAGTCTGGTTTCAAATTTTAGTAATAGTTTTACTTGAAAGTTGTAACAACAGTTTTCTATACATTTAAGGATTCCTAGTGGAGATAGGGATTAGTATGTTGCTTCGGAAAAGAACAGGAAATAATGATACAGGAAGTCTTAACTAACGACAAATCTGCAGTGCATTATCAATTTTTTTGAATGAACTTTATTAGTTATCAGATACAAGGTAAGTAATGGCTAGGGGCAATTGATATTTTGTATTTATTGGATATAATCCTTCAATCGAATTAACCATATCATAACAGTATAGATTTATAATTTCTAAGTATCAGAACTCAACAATAATTATCTGCATGGAAAAATTTATAGCTCGACAACTTAAAAAACCAAAACTTACCTTTCCTTTGAAAGAACTTCCCTCCCGACACTACCTATCTCGGATGGTTGTAAATATTCTGGATAAAATTTCTTCCTTAATTAAAATACTTAAAGAAGAAACTCTTTTAGACTTTTGCTTGAAAAAGGCTTAAACATCAAGATAGAGACTTTCTACTGGTTTGTAATTAATATAGAAGCACTTGTCTCAGCTCAAGGAACCAATAGAAAATGAAAAAATTAATAGATCTGTTCTGTGCTTAATTCTCTGGATGATTGAAGACCATTTAGCATCTGCCTACCTGAATAATTTCTCGTATGTTGAGATAAGTTTATGGGTTATACATTTTTAAACTTAGTATTCAGCTCTACTGTAGTTTTTGGAAAGCGCTCTCTATGCTGAAGATGATGTCACAAGTACTACTCCCTAAACCCTACCAGAATTCTGGAACTCAATTCAATTTTCTCCTCTCGGTAATGCATAAAATGTAGCTAAATAATATGAAACAGTCTCTAAGCTGATGACTATTACTACTTCAGCAATGGTTTCAGGATAGGACAGTTAAACATCGTCCTTAGTCAAAAATATTATATTTGGTCTCTCATATCCAAAGTTTTTGATAAATTTTTGGGATGCATAACTCAAAGCCAGTATTTTCAATAGAAATCCCAATATTGAAATGGCTCAGAAAATATGGAATCTACCTGAGACAGGAGCCACCCGACAAATCATCAAAGTGACCTTTGAAAGCATTAGTATCAACACAAAACTCTATATTCCTATTGAAAATACTGAAGGATACCCTGATATTTTTTAAAAAAAGTAGAATGCCATACCAGTGAGATTATTAAGTTCTAAAGGTCTTCAATTCTATTCTGAGAAAGATGATGATGATAATATTGGTTGCTGTGGGATTAAACGTTCGAAGAAGTAAAGTATTAATACGATCATGATTCACATGCATGGCGGTGGATTCATTGCACTTTCAAGTTCTTCCATGCAAGTCTATACTAGAAGATGGGCTAATGATCTCCAAATACCAATATTTTCGATAGATTATCGATTACCCCCAGAGCATAGGTTCCCAACAGCTCCAATGGATTGCTTAAAGGTCTATGAATTCGTGGTGAGAAAAATTAGCTACTACATGAATATTAGACCTAAAAATATTATCATTACTGGTGATTCAGCAGGAGGCAGTCTTGCCTGTGCCTTAACTGGACTTATCTTAAAACATAAACTTCCTATACCTAAAGGACTCTTTGTAGCCTATCCATCAACCGATACGAGGAAGATCTTTTCGCCATCCAAAATTCATGCTTTTCATGATCCACTCTTAAAACCACACATGTTGTTACTTTGTTTGAAGGAATACTTAGGATAAGAAGAACGGTCTGGAACTAATCCACTTGCTAGTCCTTTATTGCTGAGTGAAGAATACATTGGTGGTGCTAAGGGTGACTCTAGATTTCCCTTACAATGGCCTAAAACCATAATATTTGTTGGGTAGAATGATCCTTTGTATGATGACAGTATTAGATTGGCAGAGAGAATGAGGAAATCTGGAGTAGAATTCAAATGCCGTGTGTTTAAAAACTTTTCACATGGATTTCTCAATACTGGCTTCATAAATTCTGATAGCAAAACAATTATCAAACAAACTATTGAGGCAATTAGTTAATTAATAAAACAGCAACAATCACCAAGTCAAATACAGGAGAAAATGGTAGCTGATTTATAAGATTATAAACAAGAATTATGATTTTGATAAAACTTAGTAAATCATGATAGAATATTGTATTATTCAAGTTTTTTACACTAACCTCCCTTTTCAAGGTTAAACTCTACAATGCTCGTGAGTCCAGTCATACTCACAATGGCAAGGGTATTGGCGGATAGGAAACCTACTTTGGTTTTTTTCTAGGTGGTTCTATAGCTAGCAAAACTCCATTCCGAATCAAAATAAGAAGATAACTTTGACAATATTGACAATTTGGACTTCTTGTTTCGGATTGAACTATCATACTCACCCTATTTCAATATAGGTAATTACTTATTCTTTACTAGGCTTCAACCCAAAGATATGGACAGTTCCACTATCACTACTGCATGCTAGCCACATTGACTTAATGTCATAAGCAATGGAGTATATGGTAGCATATTCTGACCCTCTTCTTAATTCTTGGATACACTCCAAACTATTCACATCAAATATCCTGATAATGGTACCCTTTTCAGAAGCAGTAGCTAGTTTATAACCATTGGGACATAGTTATAAAGCACATAAGGTAGTTTTATGAGCCTATATCATTTTTTTTTCAGTATTCTTCTCATATAATAATTCCACCAAGCCTATTTGCTTACTTGGGTAAGCAAGGACTAATTATTCTATCATGTTACTGATAGTGCAGAGGCCTTTAGGGTTGGGACATGTCTACAGAGAGTGTAGTTACCGAAAATCAGCTAAATTATATACATATATTTTAGTCTCTAGAACAATGATGCATTTATCTGGTTTGAGTCTAACAGCTTTAATTTCCGACTTGCAATTAGTCTCAACAATACATTTCATTTGGACTACCATAGAATAAATTATTACCATCATCCCAAATCATGACTTTATTCATGGGATAACGTGGAGTTCGACCACCTCCAACCAATGCAAAAATGTTAGTTTTATGAACCATCTCAACAATTCCAATCCCAGCCCCAAACTCCCTGACCAATGCTTCAGATACTTCTCTTGCTACTTTGTACACTTTAAATCCTTTCTCAGTCCCAATGGCAAAAAATGATTGATCTTGATTAAAATTAATATGAAGTATTTCTTATTTATCCTTTTACATAGGTTGTTTTATAATTGTATTCAAAAATCTTTTTATAGAAATGAACCAATATCCATTGGAATAAAACTCTTTAATTCTTCATCTAAAAATGGATCTTTTATTTCCTTCTCTTACAGCAAGAATGATATTGATTACTCTTTGATTTCATTGGTACTACTTTGCTGATAACACAATTCACTAACTTTCTTTTATTGTTCTAGTATTGCTTGCTTCATCTTGAGTAGTATTTCTTCACTTTCACCATTGCTGGGTATAGGTATAAGTTAATCAATTGTACTGAGTGATATATAATCTATTTTTTGAAGATTATTGTTTATTTGCTCTGGAATACAGAGGTCTTGATCTTTAAAGGGATTCTTAAAGTATGGACGAAGTTGTTTTCTAGCTGATCGTCTTGGTTGTGCTCTGCATCCGTGTGATTCTCGGTTCATCAAGTGTTATTAAAATTATTATTTACTAAATAGAGTATAACTTAATTTAGATATAGAATCATTTTTTAAGGTCAATAAGAAAATCCCATAAGTTATCTTAATTTCTTTCATTTTTAAGTACATAAGTACAGTGAGTTTTTAAAGGTGGAAACATTTTATCTATGGTTAAACAGAATGCATCATCTATCATTCTAGGTAGTAAAGTCTCTAATAACAAAGAACTTTCATCAAGGGCAGGATTAGAGTTAACTTCAATCAGCCATGGATGACACTCCATATCAACTATAAAATCATAACCAAATATTTCAAAGCACAGTTGCCTATCCAACTTATTAATCTTCTTCCTAACACTTAAGGCTGATATTTTCATGATATTCTTAATCTATTCTGAAAATACAAGTAAATATACTCATTAATGTTGCATAATCGCCATTAGCCTTTGAAACAATATCCTCTAGGCATTGGAAGGATAACTGATTACCGTCTTCGTACTTACCATAATCCTTAGAATGTCTTTGAATGGCATTATTGGTTAAGTGAATATTGGTATCACTTAAGGATCCAACTGTAGTCAGATAGGCTGAAGAAGATGTTCGTATGTACCCTTGCTAGAAATAATAAACTTTTAATTCATGGGTAAATAATACCCATAACCTAATATCAAATTTCCTGCCATTAATAAGCAGTGGTCTTTCTAGATATTTCTGAACAACAAAAGTGTTCACTTTTTCTGAAGGTCTAGAACTTTATCTAATTCTAAAGGCTCCAATTATTTGGGACCGACCTTCGTGGATCTCTATCAATGATCCTCATTCAACCATTAAATCTATATCATCATCATTATTATTACATTTATTAAGCCTATAAACTGATAGATATTTTTCTACTATTTCTTTTGCCTGTCGAATATAATAATTAGTTTCAATCTTGTAGTTCCTAGACTAATATTTTTCTGAGTTTTCTTGGTTTGAGTTATTCCATTTACTGTAAAGAACACTTAGACTCAATTAAAGTCATTTCCAATAGATTCTGTTCAATTTACTAAAAGAATAATGTTATTGAATTGTTCTTTTTTTACATAGCCATTTGATATAGCAAATACAATTTTAGCTTTCTTTTAAAGAAGAATGATTTTCACAGAATCAATTTTGAATTATCTTTCAGTCAAACTTATATTTTATATTTTTTATGATCTTCTTTGATTGGAGATGAGAGGTGTTTTGACTTGAGTTCACTAATTGCATGCATATTAAGGATGGGTACACTAACTATAAGTTAGTTGTCGAGGATAAGGTTCTTGTTTATAAATATAAATCCACTATATACTTCAACTATTGAACTTCATGTTCTTTGGGTTGGTGTGAACTAATCATCTAGCTATCCTTTTTATTATAACCTATGCTCTTATTACCAGTCTAATCACATCAAGGCCTCTTGAATCAATTTCCATTTTTCAATACCTTTGTAGCTAACTTTATGACTATGAAATTCAATTTTCATCTTATGTCGATTCCAATCTTGATCTATGAATTCAACTCAATTTTATCCTCTTTAAATGCACAAGTATAAAAGTCTTATATTCTGATTCATCGAGCCCATAATTTTAGTTATAAATTTGTGAAGATTTATCAATTAACACTGATCTTTTATCGACTGTCATATGATGATGTTGATAAACTGCATGATGATAGATTGTATTATGATAGATTGCAAGACTTATAATTGTGACTTGCCTTAATTTAACATATAATATTTAAGAAGATCAATAGCTTAACTGAACAGTCTTCATTAAGCGTATTACAGCATAGCAAATGACCATCTGCCAAAATACAAGCATTATTACAGTTAAATATCAACAAAAACTTAAGAGATATAGTTATCTTGATATGAGCTTATAAAAGTTGATGGAAAAAACAGTTTATGACAGAGTCAAGGACAGGATTAAATAGCATGGCTAGGCGATAAGAGTAGATGAATTGTGCCTGGATGAAATACCCATAGGAACATTCAACTCCCCATTAAGCAAACTAGTGGAACAATGTGCTCATCTGGAATACTTGACCCTCTGCTAGTGCAATCTGGCTAGTTTAGAGCATTTTCCAAACCTGCCTAAACTATCTACCTTAGAATTGACTAGCAACAAGTAATTATTCACAATAGTTAAGGATAACCGATGAACACTTGATGAGCATCCCAAGATTCGAATAATTGCAACAGCTAGCTCTTGGCTATAATTTATTAACAACCCTGTAAGTGTTCAGTATCTTCACCAACTTGGAAGAGGTTGAAATTATGGGTAATTCCATTGCCGAAATCAGTGATTATAGAACCAAGATTTTTGAAATGTAAAATTTAGCTTATATAGAGTACCCTCCCTGAAGATCATTGATGGAATTAACAGGAGCGGAGAGTATGAGGAAATGAGCAGCAGTAGTTCCCTTGATGAACTGTCAGAGTCTGAGGAGTAGAGCTAAGAGCAAGATCTATTAAGTGAGTAAGAAGAAGAGGAGAATTCTAACCACCTTCCACGGAAGCAAAGAAAAATCTGAGTCCCACTGGCTGTATAAGAGAACGATTGCACTGCAATTATCAATTCATTGAATCATTTTATGACTTTGGGATACTTTCCTTTCCTTTAATTTTCATGTAAGTCACTAATTTGATTGGGATAGGTTATTGCTGGTGCTTCTATTGCTGAAGTAAATAAACAGCTAGCTTAATACTTGGAATTTAGATGTGGAATCTTTTGACCCAAACTCTTGCCTACTCTCCTCAGACCTTTTCTTAAGGTTGAAGCTACCAACTCCTTTGGCAGAATTATCTGGCCTATCCTCAATACAAACAGTCTTCCCTCAATCAATGAAGCAATTTGTATCCATTTCTTTCCATACATCCCTCCTTTAATTCTGCCTTTAACCTAAATATTTCCCAGAATTATACAGACTTTACAATAACTATAAATCCGATTAAATAATCACAGCTTATTTTGAGAAGATTTCATAAGAAATGAGTCCCCAGAGTGTTTGTAAAGTTTCTGGATGAGAAAATATATTTTTCTTTCAAAAAAATCCGCGGGTCTGGTTTGAAATTGGATAGTTGAATAAATAATTTAATATTGTTATTACATTCATTGGCAATGAAAGCAATTCTTGTTATCACAGTTTTCTTATGTGTCGCTTTGATCTGCTCTTCACAAACATACACTGTTGAGGTAGTACAGTGTCAGGGGGATATTTCTTCTGGTTGTGGAAGTAATTGGGAAAGAGTTGGGAATGTTTGCTATCCAAAATGTTTTATTGGTATGACAAGAAGAGGAGATTCCGATACCTGCTATGATATCTGTCCACCTCCTCTTATTCAAGATGATGACTAATTCCTTGTATGTAAGCGGCCATCATGGTATGGAAGGGGTGCAGGGAAAACTACTCATAAAAAATGTTAGGAGAAATACGGTAAAGGCAATTGTCACAGGGTGGGCTGGAAAATTTTCTCATTTTGGTACCCTAAATGTGTTCACGGATATTACAATAGTGGTTGTTGCATTTGTAAAGCGAAAAATTGTTAATTCTATAATCTATCGGAAAAGGGGGGTGGATGCTAAAAAAAAAGATATATTAAACAGTATTCAAGATCGCTTTGTGTGTGATTGCTTTGATCTCTCGAATTGATTGATAAGTTATTTATTCTAAATATCATTACCTCCATTTTGAGTTGTAAAATATTCCTGTTTATGCTCCTGCTAGTTTACCAACTATTCATCCTTTCACTTTATCTCTCTATCTCATCTCTTCCATCTCATCTCATCTCTTCCATCTCTTCCATCTGAATTATTCTTTTTTTTATTTTTACTCCATTAATCCTTCCAATTATTGTTCCATCTAACTTTATCTAGCAAGTACCGTTCTCTATATAGTTGACCATTTTGTCCATCACTCAAATAATCAACCATTTTTTGGTGAATTATTGATCAATATTACATTCATCTACTGGACGACTTTACTGAAACATTTATTTTCCTGAAAGGCAAAATTTAGTTTTAATCTAATAAACACAGACAACTAACATAAAGAGAATTAGTTCTATGAATTTAAATTGTTATAAAGCATAATTTATTAGTTGAATGGGAAATTCTGAAATGTCATTGATCATTAAATCCAATCACTATTGGGCTAATTTGAAGTCACACAGGAACTCCGCCAAGATATATTACCTACTTAGAACATACAAGAAATGGAAAAGAGTATCTACTATAAACTTCCTTTGGGATTTTTGGGAAGCTCTATCTTTTGGTTTGGTTCCGTAGTTATACTCCCTTTGTAAGCAACACTTCAGATACCACTCTAGTATTCATGTTTGTAAATGCCAATTTTATAGTCATTGCTAGTGCCTTATTGAAAAGCTCAATCAAGATGGAATTAAAAACAATACTGATGTAATTTGTACTAGATGCAACCATTAGATCTCTTTAGAATATTAAACTAATTATTCATGCCAGTTCCAATGCAGAAAACCCAATATTATCTGTGGGATTCTGAGTCTTATTATACTCATACTTATCTTCATTAACTCTGTAGTATTGTTTGTAACAATTGACTGGAAAATTGAACTTTTCTTAGGGCTTGTTTTAAATGGTATATTCAATCTAATGCTCACGACTATTTTTCTTAAGAGGAACTCAAGAATTTTCAGAATCACTAAAGTTTAACAGAAAGTATAAACATCTGCCTTCATTAATATTGATGATAATGAAAATCCGCTAGATGAACTCACTAAAGGTTGCAAACAATAGGTTTGATACCTACTCTTGAATGATAAGTATTTTTAAGTACTTCATTTTATGTTAATTTTCATATGATCAAGTTTTATAAATCTTTTTAAAGGGGCCCTGAGCTCGACAAATCGGACACTTATTATTTAAAGTCAAAGCACAATTCTCACAGGCAGAAAGATGGAAACAAGTAGTATTTATCATTGTAGCTGCCTTATATAAGCATATACGACACTCATCCTACTTTGTCTATTTTGATGGCTGGTTGAAACCAACTGATGCTCTCTCAACTTCCATATCAAATTGGGATAATCTATTATCTAAAGATGGATAATAAGGAATCTTTGATTTTTAACAGTTGGAGTTAGGACAAATATACATATTCTCACCAGGTTCAACATAAGTCATTGCAAAGCAAGCTTAACATGTTTTATATTGAAATTTGTGAGAGCATTTTTTACAGGTTATTTTAGTCGTTTCATAGTTCTAATCGACTGGCAAAGAGAGTACACTCATACATTTATTACATACAATCAGAGTGCTTTTAAATCCACATGAGCATTTATATGAAAATCCTGCCATAAAACTTTCAATAGCCATCATTCCTTAACATGAAACACAATTTATTAAACTATAAAATTTATGACACTACTGACATTCCATTTGAAGAAGGTTTTTAGGTTTACTGGACTGAATATGACAAAGGAAGATGATTAAGTTATTACATCGACCGCATGAAGCAAAACATTAATTATTAGGCATCTCAAATGGTTTCCGACAGGCAAGGCAATTACCTTTTTTAGACATTATTATTGAATTATAAGATGAAGAAAAGGACTCCAACTCAAAAGAAAGTGATCCCAGAATCAGTTATATAAATTACAAAAAGTCTTCATCAACTTGCGGTAACTGAAGCAACATATGATGATAGTGAGATAGGCAAAATTTTTCAATAGTTTAATGAAATCTTCAGTCAGAAAGTTAAAAAACCTATATAAATATTGAAAACCCTTCGATAAGGGAAAAAGTACCCAAGATGCTTACAACATAATCTAGCTATCAGTTTATACTGTTAATTTGATCGTAGACCTCTTTGTGTAAATTGTGTGTTTGAAGAATCTACCCATAAAAAGCATACTGTAAAAACAATCAAGCAGTGTATGGGGTTAATCAAGGAAGATAGCAGTCATTATGAAAATAGACTGGATCCTATTATATCTGAGCTATCTAAAATAGTAACATCTAGTAGTGAAAAGGTCATTAAATATGAAGCTTTGATTCCTAAAACTAATGATGAATTGAATACATTCTATAACAATCTTCTTCAAATTATTAAGGAAAAAAAATAGCAGCATAAAGCATAGCTATAAATTTTCCAGAAAAAAATACAAAAATAACAAAAAATGGTCTCAACAGCCTTTAAATAAACTAATGACTTCCTTAGATATGTAGCTAAAGAGAATAAAATCGGTAAGGAATCCTAAGCAATGTTATTGATCCAGAGAATGATTTTAGAGATAGCCACCAAATCATTGAGACCTATCCCTGAACAGATCTATCGACTGGTTGAGTAAAATCCAAAATTAATTGATAAGAAGATATTTGGATAAATTGAAGATCTCATTAGTAAGAAACTATCTTTTGAAATAGAGACTAAGAATTATGAATCAAATGAGAGTCATAATAGATTAAAAAATAGAAAATCAATTTCAAGCATTAAAAGTGCTCATTCATTAAAAAGAGAGTAAAAGTTGGAAAACGGTTCTAAGAAAATATACTAGCAACCCAAAAGGGTCAGTTTCTCCCCTTCCCCCAGGAAGAACAATTATAATGGAGATCCATGATAATCAATAAAAGCTATTTATTTCTCAAAGCTGTTGCTCTTAATAAACATTTATAAAGGGGAAATTCTATTATACCTAATAGGTCATTAGAAGTCTAATTATAATAACAAGTTCTTTAAATTAAGTATCATTTACCAAATACTTATATACTTTAAATTATTACAAATGAACCCTGTAAAGTCCACTGGAAAGAGGGTAGACCTAAGAGAAAAGTATCAGAGCATTCTTCTTCCAACGAATAGTTTGTTGAAAAAGTACCATTAATTATATCCGTTTACTTTAGAATAATTTTACCCACTTAGAGTTATGAGTTTAATTATTATGATGTCTTGAAATGCTCCTGCTATTTTAATAAAACTATTTTAAGAATATTTACTGTTTCTCTTTTACCAGTTTCATTTATAAGTGTGAGTTGCTTAAATGCTTTGTTCAACTCAAACGTGCAAATTTACTTCCAGATTGGTGCATATTCAAACTATTTCAGATTATTGTGCATATTTGTATGTCTTAGTTATGACAGTTCTAGTTTGTATTATATTCATTCAAGTTCAATCATCATCAATATGCCTAAATTCCTGTCTTTGTTCATTATTATGCTTTTGTGTGCCTCTACAGTTACTCTGTACACCTACAGAAACTCCCTCACTAACCCAGGTGCTGCTATTCATAGTGTCAAGCTAGCCAATACTAACCATATGCTTGTTTTAGGTTCTAACGACTATAGAACCTCCATCTTAACAATAACAATGGAAGTTTTATCCTAAGTCAGATCATCAATGGTAGTGAGCGGGTATATTCTGTCTATATTACCAATGAGGCCAGAGATATAATCATTGGGTATAATAACAACTCAACTACGATCTACTCCTACAGCAACGTCAGTGCTAACTACTAATTGGTTCACGTGTGATACTATTTTTGGAGTGATGATGACTGACGATCATCAATTATGGGCTGTTTCTTGTCATTATTGTCGTAATGTCTATATTTTTGGATCAATTTTAACCATTTGCAGTCAATTTCTATCTATCATCCTTATTAAATAAAAATGACCCAGATTATCAATATTTGGTTGTGGGTTCATCTGACTCTACTACCTATATATTCAAACATAATGGAACCTAATTTGTAATATTTCAATCCCTTGCTGACCCAACTGAAAGGATATGGACAGTTGACATCACAGATGACCATCAATATGCAGCATCAGGATCCTGGGATGACAGTGTCTATGTCTATCAGTTCTAAAACACTGGCTACACTCTCATTCAAACTATCAGTGATGCCAATGCTGATATTTTCTCTGTAACTATTTCCAGAGATCATCAACATATTCTTGTATCAAGTACATAATAAGATGATTATAATTAAGCCGCTCGAACTTATCTTAAATCTCAGCAGAATACACACTATATCAATAGTACGAACATGCATCCAAGGAATTAGAGGTCCTACTCAATAAGGGACAGTATAAGGGCTCCACTAGTTCTATAAAAAGGAATCAAATACTCATTTAATAATAAGAAAAAGCAACAAAGTAATTTTTTTGAAAAAACAACTAATGACTAGCTACCAACACAGTTTCCACTCCTAATATCTATCCTTTAACTTCCAAGCAGCTTTGTAAAGAACTAAATCAATTATATAAATATCTATTATTACTATTATTATGATTAATTAATGGATATTTTGAGGGAATGAATGAATCAGTCATGCTCAGCTTTAGCAAATATTCTGCTCACATAGATATACCTGCAGATATGGAAGTTGTCCTTAACTGCTGTCATCACCTTAATATTGGAAATTCCCCATCCATCATTCCTATCAGTTATAAACTTAAGCTCATTAATTCCCACGTTTCCTTCCACAACCATAAACTGCACGAAAACTTCATTATTGCTGGGTTCTATTGGGATGTATGTTACCCTTTAATTATTCCAATAAGCAACAACTCTTCTTACTTCTTAATCTCCTATGTTGGTTGCCAAGTCAAAACTTAAGTAATAGTTTGTTTCTGCTGGAAGATCTATTCTTTGAACTATTTCATTGGATTACCTGTTGATAACAATGACCTTTTGTCCTTCTGGCCAACCTTAGTTAGAATCTTTTCCATTTTTAATTAAGACATGTTGGTCTTCCCACCCAGCAAGCTATCCTTGTCCTATTGCTCTTGTTTGTCCACTCGCAACTTCAACAACTTTGAAGTCACCATTTTTTATGAAATTTATTGATCTTTTCCACCTATTTTAGTGATCGTTTAAGTATTTCTTAATCCAATCAGGAGGAATATACATTCTCTTCAGTTTTACGTTATCTATTGTGGGTCCATATCCATTGCCAAGTGTCCTGAATTCCAATCTATTTATACCCTTTTTAGCTTCAAAAATATTATCTGCAGTAAACAATTTATCTGCCAAAGTTCCACGGTAATCCCAATATACACCATTCCAATAAACCCCAAACTATGTAGGAATTATGTATTGTATTGTTGGAACCCAATTATACTCAAGTACATAACAGTCATTTTCAAGGTTGATGTCTTGCCATACTCTGGTTTTATTTATTGCATCAAGAGCGACCACTTGACTATCTTCATCCCAATATTATGCATAGTGTCGGCCCTTACCTATTTAGATTTCTGTATATTCCCAACCAGGAACATTCACAGTAGAATTACTGGTAAAAGTCTGATTGGGTCCAATAATAACTGGTTCTTCAAATTCCCCATTAACAAGGTAATTATCTGAGAAGAATTAACGGCCTCCATAGACTACAGGTCTCCAAAGTGCTGGCTTACTCATACTCATAATGATCAGAACTGCTAAAAAGCTGAAATGAATACTGCTTCCCTTCAAGGATAAGACTGATGGCTTCATGAAAGAAATTATGATTATTGATGATATTTTTTAAACAGTAAATTAATATGTTCCCGCTGCAATTTTTCAAAAAAAAAGAAATTAAACTTAGTTAAATTAGTTCCTTATGGAAACGATGATCTCTTTATCGTGTTTCTCTCTTGAGAGTTAAAATTTCTATGATTAATGTTCTTTAAAAGCAAAATAAAATCAATTATTTCAACTAATATTTGCTCAAGTGTTTTTTTAAGATGCTTTATTGTTTAACTGACAAGACATTCGTAGTAGTATCTATTCTTCATGAACTGG